>JAGFBZ010000727.1:0-162793 GCA_018398805.1 Hirundichthys speculiger | reverse complement strand
AATAAATAATAATAATAATAAACTCGAAATACAATAGGGTCTCGCACCCTCGGTGCTCGGGCCCTAATTAGGACATATATTTAAAAAAATATTATGAAATGTATAAATTTATTAAACAAGGTAAATACCGGTAAATGCTTAGATGGAACTCCTTCTTACATGTGTAACCCGGTTGAAATATATTTCTGAAAATATATTATAAGTTCATGGTTTAATAAATGATGTTTGAGTTAAAAGGTTAAAAAAGGTATTGATCTGTAATGATGTTTATTTCTTACTGAGAAGATGTCATTTAAAATGTTAGTATTGGGTGTGATGAGCTATAGTGTTTTTTGTTTAAAAAGGAGCTCATTATGTGGTTAACGTAAGCAAGGCATGGTATTACGTGGAGATATATTTAATTGGGTGAAGACTGTTGTGAGGAGCCAATGACATTTGAGGGATGGGGTGTGGCTGGACGTGAGTGGAGCGGGGACGGGAGGAGCAGGTGCGGGAGAGAACTGGACAGAACTAGAGAGAACAGGAGAGAACTGTAAGAGAGACAAGACGGAGGCCGCGTGCTGCGGAGTTACGTTTGTTCCCAATACGAGACCAAACTACCAGTGAAATTGGATGCTATTACTGTTTCTGTCGGAGGAGTTGACCGAGCCCTTTAAGAAGTGCAAAATGATAGACTATCCGTTCGAGAGGATAATCATCGACGGAGAAGTGCCAATTTAGCTGCTAAGCCAGTAGCTATGATTCGTTTGAGAGGATAATTCATCCGACGACGAAAGTTGCCAGAGGTACGCTAAGCCAGTAGCTAATTGCTTTGGCCGGGATTGTCACGACGTTGTCGGCTGAGAGCTAACGCAACAGAGCCGGAGGAACCTGCCAGCCTGACTAGACGACGGAGATCCGATGGGCTGGGATAATATTCGAAGGAAGCTTTACGCTGGACAAGACGACGGAGATCCGACAAGCCGGACGCGCTGCGGAGAGTGTCGTGCCGTGTGGGGCCGCGAAATCATCGCTCCAGTTCCCGTGAATCTTCTCTGCCATTTCTGCCTGCCTCCTTGACTGTGTGTGGCTCAACAACATTAAAAGTACCTTATTTTTTCTGCCCTCGTGGTGCAGAGGCCGTTCTTTTTGGGCTTCAGGCTGCAACGTTTGGACTGAGTTGCAAAGTCAAATGTTGTTGGACCTGTTTTTGTTTGAAGACTGAAGAAATGTTATTTGTTATTTCTAATTTACTGAGAAGTAAACGTTCTTATTTTTTTTAAAATTGTGTGGTTATTGAATATTGTGGATATTTTGGAGGATTACTACTAAGATAAGTTAGGTCTGAAGTTTAATTGTCTTCAATCACGTCAGTTGCTTAGAAGAAATCAGGATTGAGGAGTTATTTGTAAAAATATTTTATTTAAATGGAGGTTTCCTCACATATTGTAATTATATCGACTGCGCTGAAGGAACCCAAAGTTTTCTGATAGTTTAAAGAACTCAGGTTAGCCACCTTCATCCTAGACACCCCCATGAGAGGCGCTACACATGCACAGTAAGATGTGCATTGTGGGTAGCAAAAATTCACAACAAAACAAAAGAAATCTCAAAGCACTTTACATAGACAACAAGTTGTGTTTGTGTTTTGACTGCTGTGTGTAAGATTTGTCAGTATTTTGATATAGAATCCTGTGCATGTGAAATGTAAAGTAGGTGGGGATGGGGGGAATCAAATTACAAATCTACCTTTGTCCCTAAAACTCCATTTGACCCCGAAAATCCTCAAATGGATTGAGGGACCTCAACCCTATTTCCAGCCATTTTATACCCGTTTCATACTTAAGGTCACGGGGATCGCTGAGCCTATCCACTGTCACGGGCGAAAGCGGGTACACCCTGGACGTCGCCGTCATGCAGCACTATATATCTCTATATATATTGATATAGTATAGTATATATAATATATGTATTCAGGGACCTCAATATCCATAAACTCATAACCTATAAGCTCCTCGTTCAGTTTATCATGATCATGTAGATTATTATGAGGCAGTAGTTCCAGGAAACAATAAAACAAATATTCCTCTTTTGAAAAGGAAATTGTCACCATCTTTATCATTTTGACACATGTATTAGTCCAGACCATGTTTGTTTTTGTTTTTTTTCCCTACATAAGTCCAAACTAACAAGTCTTATCATCGGCACACTTCACATGTGAAGGTAAATAAACACTGGTAATAATTGATCCAATCGTGATCAAGTAGATTATTGTAGGACAGTTGTATTGTGAAGAAGTGGAAGAAAGTCATAAAATCACATGTAAACTTGTTATTTTAATTCAATAACAACAGCACTCATGACAATTGTAATAATAAGTGTGATGCCTATATCAAGGGTCTTCAAAAACTGTAAAATGAACATATGATGCTCATAAGTTTAACTTGGATTCAAATCGGAAAACAACAACAATAATATAGATAATATTTAGAGTCTTAAAGGCAGGGGGTGAGTTCATGCAGAGGACTGACGATATTCTCTGACAGAATTCTGACTTGTGTCATTTCCTGAATGACCAACTTTATTTAAGTGGAACAATCAAAAGAATATATTTAAAAAAATGCTGCATATAATGACATCTGTCTTTGATATATTTTCATTTTCCTGTGAGTGTGTGCTCTTGTTCCTGTTTTCTTTTTGGGGGGTGGAGTATTAGGTTGAGTGTTAAACAGAACAGACTGAGTGAATGATTGCGTCGATGGTGCTGTTGGTGGTGATAATAGGATGTACTAGAATTATTATTATTATTTGTCCATATTCTTCTCTTATTGCTATTTTTATATTACTGTCCACTTGCTGATGCAATAATGTGAATTTCTTCATTGTGGGACAAATAAAGGAATATCTTATCTTATCTTGTCTTAATATGTACTAGAATAGGATTAGTAAACATCCAGGTGCAACCATCACCTGTGAGGTTGCAGTGACTGTTGGAGTTTGCACAGATGGAATCATGTAAAGGAAATAGGCAGGTGGAATTTGTGGGCCAAAGTGCAGCTGTGGAACTAATAATATGGGCCCTGAAATTTTCCACTAGAAACTCACCCAACTCACCATGAATGCCTCCACCTGTCAGTGGATCAGCAGCTTCTTGACTGACAGGAGGCAGCGTTGAGGTAGCGATGAGGCTGGGGAGAGTCACATCCAGCACCCGGATCATCAGCACTGGTACCCCCCTTTGTAAATCACTGGTTGTTTGAAACAGTAATTTCAGTTAAATATATCATATAGCAGATGAGGGGCAGCACGGTGCCTTGGTGGTCAGCACTGTTGCCTCACAGCAAGAAGGTTCCTGGCTCAAACCTCAGCAGGGGCCTTTCTGTGTGGAGTTTGCATGTTTTCATCGTGCTTGCGTGGGTTTCCTCTGGGTACTCCAGCTTCCTCCCACAGTCCAAAGACATGCATTTTATTGATGGTTCTAAATTGCCAGTAGAAGTGATTGTGAGTGTGTGTGGTTGTTTGTCTACATGTGGCCCTGCAATGGACAGGTGACCCGTCCAGGGTGTACCCCTGCCTTTTGCCTGAAGAGAGCTGGGATAGACTCCAGCAGATCCCCGTGACTCTGTAGAGGATTAAGCGGGTATAGACAATGGATGGATGGATGGATATAGCAGATGAGCACAGTCATACTTGAGAAGTGAAAAGAAGTTCATTGGATTTACAGAAAGTGTGTAGTAATTATTTAAACAAAAATAGAGAGGTGCATAAATTTAGGCACCCCTAGGGGGGGGGGGGTAGATCATCAATATTTAGTAGAGCCTCCTTTTGGTGAAATAACGGCCTCTAAATGTTTCCTATAGCTTCCGATGAGGGTCTGGATTCTGGTTAAAGGTATTTTTGACCATTCTTCTTCACAAAACATCTCCAGTTCAGTAAGGTTTGATGGCTTCCAAGCATGGACAGCGAGTAAGCCCGCTTTAATCACACCCCAGATTTTCAATAATATTCAGGTCTGGGACAAGAACATTTTACTTGTTCCTGAATGAATGCTTAGTACAGGGTTTTTCAAGTGTGGGATATCCTCCCCTGAGAGAACTCAAAAGCATGTCGCCCCCCCCCCCCCCCCCCCCACAACACACACACACACACCTTTCAACATCTGTATGTTTTCATTTTCTGCACGCACTCGTTTGGATGCGTTTAATTGCCCGAGTGTGTGTGCCACGCGCAGTAAACCGCCCGCCAAGTCCGGCATCAGGATCCTCTTCCGCAAGCTCAGCGATGCAGGAGGTTCGACTGATGGTACAAAAAGAGTTGTTCATCAGAAAATTAGCCAGGGCTTTTTTATAAAGTTGTGCGTCCTGGCACCGGCGTGCACCGGCGTGGCAGGCGCGCGCCCTCTAGTGGATGGAACCTGATTTTTTTTTATTTATGAGAATCAGTACTTAATGTTATCTGTTTGTTTTTAGACCTAATCCTAAGTGAAATCTTTTGGGCTCCATTTAATCTTTAAATATATATTGAAGTCTAACATCTTCAGCCAAAGCATTTTCATTTAATATTTTAACAGTCCAGACGTTTCATGGTCAAAAACCTGGAATAAAAATGCTTTAAGCATATATAAAAGAATTTATCGACATGCCAAGCTTTGACTATCAAAATCTAATTTTACAACTGTGAAGTGAAAGTCTCTTGTTTTTTTTCCCCACATTTTGTTTGAAGTGAAGCGACTTTAATCAGTAAAGCTCAGAGCATCAACTTACCTGTGTCCACAATAGTGACCACAAACAGACCAAAGCTGGTAGATCCCACAGTTAGTCCTCATGGCTGGTTTGGGTTTGTGTGAAGCAGGATAGGATCCGGATTAAGTCAGTCCAGAGAGGTGATGATCTGCGGGAACTCGCCTTCCTTCACGCAGATCACTTTCCAAGAAACCACACGCGTCCTGGTTCAACCCCCTTAAAACTAAGCTACCGGTACGATGCTTCGTGCCTTGGTAGTCACAGTCCCAAACGCCTCAATGACTTTCTTCTGTGACCGCAATTCATAAGTTCCGATCAAAAAACTCCCGCGGCTTGGTGTTAAACTGTGGTGCTGGTTTCAATATGACGCCGGGTAGTTTCCATGGTCGCATACTGTCCGTTAGCTAGCACCTCTTTGCAGATAACACACTGTGGCAGCGGAGCATCGTCAGGACCAATACACGAAAGCCAAACTTTAAATAATCAGGGTCATACTTCCTCCATTTTTGCTCGCCCCAGACTCTGTGCCTCGTTCACTTTCACTGAGATACTAAAAATCGATCCATTTTGCCCTGGATGTTTACACTCTTTTTCTGTCTTTTCAGGTTTATTTTTTTCTCCCGCGCCTCCCCTGAATCCCTCTGGCGCCCCCCAAGGGAGGCGCGCCTCACACTTTGAAAACCGCTGCCTTAGTAGATTTGGACCAGTGTTTAGGGTGGCTGCGTGTTGAAATATCCAGCCCCTGCACAACTTACACTTTGTCACTGACTCTTGAAAAATAATCTGTTGATATTGGCTGGAATCCATGCGACCTTCATTTTTAACTAGATTGCCGGTACCTGCGCTGGTGACACAGCCCCACAGCAAGATAGAACCACCACAAAATTTTACTGTCCGTAGCAAGTCGCTTGTCTTGGAATGCTGGGTTCTTCATTCGCCTTTGCCCCTTGTTATGCCCAAATAAATCAATTTTTGTTTCATCAGTCCACAGAACCTCATTCCAAAATGAAGCTGGTTTATTTTTTAACATTTATATTAGAGCTGGGCAAGTTAACGCGTTATTATGGCTTTAACTCATAAATTTATTAACGCCGACATTTATTTTATCGCGCGTTAACGCATGTTGCTCACATGCTTTTATTTTGAAAAGTCTGGCTGCTGCGGAACCGGAAAAGATTTAGCAGGTAAAACATGCAGTAAAGCTAAAATGGACATGGAGAACAGTAAAAATCTGTGTACTTTACAGTTCAGGTAGTAACTCAGGTAGCAATATTAACACTTCTGTCTGAAAAAAAAAAATCTGGATAGCAACAAAACTATCGTGTCATTTCTCCATTTTACATCAGATCTAGTCCATGTGTTCACTGTTGTGCTGTTCTCTTACTGGTTACTGTAGACTGTGTTGATGGTTGCTATGGTTACGGGTACAATGACGTCGGTCCCGCTAAAGTTACTGGTACGTTTAGTTTACTGTGTGTGTTTGTACAAGAAGAAAGCACGGTTAATAAAGGGGTTAACAAGTGGATGTTTAACATCATCATTCATGCACATCTACATGGTGTCAGAAGCAAGCCGAATTTAACAGACAGATGGCGCAAGGACTCCGCCGGATCGACCCGCTCGTCTTTGATGAATTTCTCACAACCATTCTCGCTTGAATTTCTCACAACTGGGAGAAATTCAAGCGAGAATGGCACGTATATAGCAACGCCGGGCTATCGGCAGCTAGCAAGAAAGTGAGAGCTTACACTTTTCTTAACCTCGCCGGTCCGGAGGCTTTGGATAAACTTGACACGTTTGATTTTGGGGCCGATGAAGATCGGGACGACCCCGACATCCTGATAAAGAAATTTGAGGAACTATGCCTGCCGGTGAAAAATGTGATTATGGACAGACATGCATTTAACACAACTAACCAGACACACATGAGTCAATCCAGTCATACGTTTCCACGTTGAAGATATTGGCCAAGAAATGTGAATTTGGTAGCCTACAGGGCTTGACAATAAGCATTTTAGAGCACTGGCCCACAGGGCCAGTAAAATTTGGAATGTACTGGCCCTGATTCATAAATCAGTGGCCCAACTATTCGCAGGCGTACGGAACAGCGGCCGCCGAAGGAATTTTGAAAAAATGATGTAATTTGGTGCATTCTGGTGCATTCTGACACTGAAATGAAGAAAAAAAGTCTCACATATTTTAGCAATATATTTATCTGACACAACATTTTTGTTGAATAACTTTTTTTTTCTGTTTGCAGGTAGCATGCACGTATAATCTTGAAGAATAACCTCGTAGATTTCCTGCCTGCATTGAGATGCACATAGTATTACTGTCGTAAAAACCTTCTGTGTTGTTATGTGGTGTGATGCTTTGTTGCTTTTAGTATAAACTTCTAAAATACTCTCTTTGTAGCATGGAGCTTTTTGGTCCATAACCTGTTAGATTTATCAAAATGAATCATTCATGCTTTGGTGATGGTTTAATATATTATGCACTCCTCCAATCTTATAATATACTTTATATAATCTTTATTAATGAAATGATTACACACCTAACATACAACACACAAGCCCAGTCCCAAGTCTGGGATAAAAGTGTGAGGGAGGCAGCAGGTGAGTATGTGGTAAGTTGTTTTTTGCACTAAAATAATCAAACTGCATTTTACATATCAAAGTAGAAATTTTATTCACTGTTTTCACAATGTGATATAGATATCTGAAAAGCACAGTAATACTTACTCATGTCTTGATACTACTATAAGCAATAACCATCATGTATGAAAAACTTACACATATTAAGTGTTTGACAGTCTCTGACATCACAAGTTCTCCTTTTAAGTAATTATTTTGATTTTATGCTATATTGGCATTGACTAAATAAATTTCCCATCACAGATGCTTTATGAGACTTTTTCAAATTGGTATTTATCACATGGCATCTTCCTGAGTATATATTGACTAGGTAATTTTGTTCAGTATTTATTTCATGTTTAACTGTTTATAGTTTTGTAATTTGTGTTTCCTGTGCCACCACTTCACAGCCATCAGATTCCTTCTCCACCCTGTCACAGCCATCAGTTTCGTCCTCCACCCTGTCACAGCCTAAAGAAACCATTATCTCCTCAGACCCATAGGAGGTGCTAAAGCAGTCTGTAGTCAGTTCTTCCTCCAACTGCAGCAACTCTTCTTCCAACTCTGCATCTGTTGGCTGCTGACTCCTGCTCCTGGCTTCCCAGGAACTATAGCCTGGGCGTCTGGCTCTCTTGCCTGCTGACCACCAACGCTTTCGTTGTTTAGATTATTCTCCGTCTTGTATCTTTTCGCGCGCATTTAAAGATGCTGCTGCTGAACATTCCCGAACAGTTCCGGAAATGCACGAAGACGCGACACACTCCTGCAGCAAAATTACGTTCTTCACATGGCGGACCATCTTCATGTTCCGATAAAATACAAGTAATTTCTTGGCGATTATGACGAATATATACGTAAGAAAAATCTGAAATTGCCTCAAAATGTGGTGGCCCGGACGGGCCAGTGTTTAATAAAGTTTACTGGCCCGAGACAGGCGAAAAAAACGCTCGGGCCATCGGGCAAATGCTATTGTCGAGCCCTGGCCTACATAATGAACTGATTAGAGACCGTTTGGTCTGTGGTATTCACAGTGACACTGTTCGAGCACAGCTATTGAAAGAGAAGAAACTGACTCTACATTCAGCTGTTGAGATCTGCATGCTGCATGAACAGTCTGAGAAGAGCAACAGAGAATTAAAAAAGGAAGCAGAGGTGTGCACAGTGCAATTCAACCCGTGCACAAACTGCGGCGGCCAACACACACCTGACCGTAACAGGTGTCCAGCTTTCAACAAGAGCTGTAACACGTGTGGAAAAATGAACCATTTCTCCAAATGCTGCAGATCAGGCAGACCGTCTGTCTCCAACAGACCAGGACAGGTCCCACCCCCCACTGCACGTAGGGGCAGATACACACACGTAAGTGAGCTGGACACACAGCCAACATGGGAGTCGACTGATGTGTTCCACTGCGAGACTGTGGAGATGTTCTACTGTGAGAGCATAGATAAGCCTGGGGATGTGCATGTACAAGATGAAAGGTTTGCTGAACTGTCTACATGCAACACTGGCAAACATCTGACCATCAAAATTGACACTGGGGCCAAGTGCAATGTGATATCCAGGACTTTGCTGCAGCACATTGATCCTACTGCTCGCATCAATCTCAGCAAAAGAGCAAATCTCGTAGCCTATGGAGGTCACATAATTCAGACTCTTGGTGCTGCAGATGTGAACTTTAGCTGCGGTTTGTTGCGTTTCCAAGTTGTGGACAGAGACATCAAGCCGCTGCTTGCTTGGTCAGAGACTGCGTCAGACTTGGCTATGTGACTTTTGGGCCGGAGGTGCATGCCGTTGTCCATCAGGAGGCGCCAGAGTTAACGGAGCACAGGGACCTATTTGACACTAGCACCATTGGCAAGCTGCCTGTGGTGTATCACATGCGCCTGGATGACACAGTACGCCCCACCATCTGTGCTCCAAGACGTGTGCCGCTGGCCATGAAGGACAAGATTGTGGCAGAACTGCACAGGATGACTGAGCTGGGTGTCATCACGCCAGTTCACGAGCCCAGAGAATGGGTTTCAGCCATGGTAGCTGCCAGCAAACGGGATGGTAGCATGAGGTTATGCATCGACCCCGTCAACCTCAACAAAGCCCTCCTCAGGCCCCATCATCCGATGAAAACTGTAGAGGAGGTGATAGCTGACATGCCAGATGCCAAGATGTTCAGCATCCTGGATGCTAAATGTGGCTTCTGGCAGGTGCCGCTCAGCAAAGAATCTTTGCGACTCACCACCTTCATGACTCCTGTGGGCCGCTATGCCTTCCTCCGAATGCCCTATGGCATCACCACAGGGAGCGAGGTTTTCCAGAGGTGCATGGAGCAGCTATTCGAGGGGCAGCCATGTGCAATTGTAATCGATGACATCTTGGTGTGGGGCCGCTCGAGACAGGAGCATGATCTGCGTCTCCGCCAGGTCCTGAACAGAATACGGGCTGTCAATCTCAGACTGAACCCTGAAAAGTGCCGTTTCAGGGTCACGGAGGTTTCTTATGTTGGTCACCTGCTCACCAACCAGGGTGTTAAACCTGACCCTGCCAAGACTGCTGCCGTGCGTCTGATTCCCATCCCCGAGGACAAGCACAGCCTCCAACGGTTCCTTGGCATGACCAACTACTTGGTCAAATTCATACCTGCTTACAGTGAGGCCACGGCACCCCTGCGCGAGCTGCTGCGCCAGGATGTGGATTGGTGCTGGCACACGGCAGCATTCATTAAGCTCAAAGAGCTTGTCGCCACCCCCCCAGTGCTACGGTACTTTGATGTGCACCAACCTGTCGTGCTGTCGGCTGACGCCTCACAGCACGGACTGAGTGCTGTCTGCCTCCAAAACGACAGGCCAGTGGCTTTTGCTTCAAGGGCCCTCACAGAGACTGAGTCACGGTATGCTCAAATTGAAAAGGAGCTCCTGGCCCTCGTCTATGCCTGCGCAAAGTTCCATCACTACATATACGGCCGGCCTGTGACTGTTGAGACTAACCATCAGCTGCTCATCACCATACTAAAAAAGCCACTACACACGGCCTCCGCACGCATACAAAGGATGATGCTCCACCTACAGCGCTACAACCTCAACGTTATCTACAAGAGGGGTAAGGAACTCTATGTCGCTGATGCCCTCTCCCGTACACATCTGCCCTCCACCGACCAGGCTGAGGCGATGGAGGAGTACGAAGTTATGGTGGTGGACGCTCTCTCCTCACACAGGGTTGAGGAACTCCGACGTGACACACTGGCTGATCCTGTATGCCGGCGTCTCTCTGAGGTCATTGCTGCAGGCTGGCCCAACACATTTAAGAAAGTGCCACGTGACCTGAGGCCATTCTACGCCATGAGAGAGGAACTCACAACCGACAATGGCTTAATCCTCCGTGGGCAGCGATTCATCATTCCACACTCCCTACAACATTACTATTTGAAGCAGCTGCACCAGGGCCACCCTGGCCTTGAAGCCACGAAGCGCAGGGCCAGGGAGACCATGTTCTGGCCTACTATCTACAGCGATATTGAAAGAGAAGTTTCCAGGTGTGCCCCCTGTAATGCTCTCAAGCCGCACCAGCCCAAGGAGCCCCTTTGGCTGCACGACATCCCTGACCTACCGTGGTCCCTCACTGCAGCAGATATTTTTGAGTGGGGGGGGAAGGAGCATCTGGTGCTTGTTGATTCTTACTCTGGCTGGTTCGAAATAGACCAGCTCCCTGGCACAACAAGTGCTGCACTAGTGGCCAAGCTGAAATGCCATTTTGCCACCCACGGAGTGCCACAGCAACTCATGACAGACAATGCTGCTTACTTCACTAGTAGAGAGTTCCAGGAGTTTGGTCGCAAGTGGGACTTATATCATGTCACCATCAGTCCCCTGTACCCGCAGTCTAACGGGCTCACTGAGAGGGCTGTGCGCTCAGCAAAGCAGCTGCTGGAAAAATGTGCATGAGATGGAACAGACATAGATGCAGCTCTCCTCAGCCTCCGTAACATGCCCAGAGATGGACTGCCATCATCAGCTCAGCGTCTGCTGTCTCGGCGCACCAGGGCCTTCATTCCCATGACCAAAGCCATGTACTCACCCAGAGTGGAAACACAGGTCAAGAAGACCCTGACACAGGTGAGGCAGAGAGGAAAAGCCTACTACGACAAGTCAGCCAGGCCACTGGCTCCACTGCAGGCTGGGCAGACGGTAAGAATGCAGACACAAGGAGGACATGACAGGCTGGCAATGGTGCTAGGAACAGCACCACAACCCAACAGTTACCAGGTCAAGGCTGGAGAGGCTACATATGTGAGGAACAGACGCCACCTACTCCAGACACCTGAGACTTATGTCTCCATCTCATCAGCTGAAGATCCACCGGCTGTTGCTGCAGTTCCACCTCCACCAAGCCCACAACGTGACGCTGTGGGACCAGGAGTATCACAGGGTCAGGGGCCTCCCCGAGCGAGTGACTGTCACTCGCTCAGGGAGAGTGTCAAAACCCAGCTCTCTCTACAATGACTTTGCCATGGACCAGCTCGGTGATGGGGCACAGTGACGTTCACACACACCCCTGTTGCGGCCTGTTCTGGCTGTGTTGGATACTGTTTAAAAAAAAAAAAAAAAAAAAAAAAACATATTGCATATTTTGCATTTGTACCTTTCTATGCATAACCCACATGTTTCCTATATGGGCTCTTTACATGCAAGTTTATGTCATTGTTTACTGTGTGGTTTCATTAATTACGGGAGACATGTAGACTGTGTTGACGGTTGCTATGGTTACGGGTACAATGACGTCGGTCCCGCTAAAGTTACTGGTACGTTTAGTTTACTGTGTGTGTTTGTACAAAGAGAAAGCACGGTTAATAAAGGAGTTAACAAGTGGATGTTTAACATCATCATTCATGCACATCTACAGTTACCAGAAAGTCTAGTCCTCGATTATGAAATAAATTCAGTTCTGTGGTCAGTTTTTTAATTTCTTATTTTTGATCCAAGTCTAAAATTGAAATATAAAAAAAAAGGCATCATCTTTTTTTTGTGTGTGTGTGTTAGATTTAAAAAAAGAAAAACGTAATAAAATGTCACTTTTTAATTTTTTTTTTTTTATTTTTGGTTGACAATTGAAAATGGAAAGAATGAATGATACACGGATTGGTCAAGTTACAGAACTTTAACATGGACATTTTCATTTTAAAGTTCTCCCAAATGGAGGATTTGACAGAAACAAGCTTTATTTTAATTTACATTTTTTAAGATGAGACTAAATATGTGTTACTGACAAGTCCTGATGTTAAAAGTGTTATGTAATGGCACGTTAGTTCATATGGCAGCAGGACATTTAAACAAAAGTGCATTTTACACTACTTTTGAATTCATTATTTGATTTTGCATATACAGTGCAATTAATCATGGTTAAAAAAAATTATCGTTGCCCAGCCCTAATTTATACATATCTATCTATCTATATATTATATATATTATATATATATATATATATATATATATATAATATATATATATCCACCACCACCTCTTCGTCCCCATAAAAAGTGGAGACCACCCTCCCCTCTTCCTTCGCTGCTGGTTTCAGATGGCTATATCTCTGACTCAACCGCCTCATGGGTACAAACAGTGATCTCCTCTGCTGAATCGACCACAGGCTGGTCCGCCCAACCTGACCCATAGTCAGGTGTTTCTGCAGAAGATCTTCAGTGACGTCCTCCGGGCCATGCCCCACCCTCGCAGGCTGCTGAGGGGTTGGCAATAACCAGTCAGACTCAAATGTCTGAGTACCAGGACCACCGTACCCAAACGCGTCTCCAGTTATGGTCTGCCCTAGGAGAGCATGGCCCAGACCTAAGCCGATTGCTCAACTGGCCACCATCCGAAAGGGGGGGTTCAGCCACCACCGCACTCCTGGAATCTTGATATACTGGAGGTAACACGACCCCATGTGCACATTGTTTAACTGGGCCCCGTGCCATCCTCTATGAAATAGTACTTCCTTGTACTGCCATTCGTAGTTTTAGCTTTGGATACACAGTTGTACGGCCAGGCAACTGTGAAGTTGTAGACCTTATTTTCCCCCCTAAGGGGTTACCAGCGGGACCACAAGGAGGTTAAGGCCACTAGATCTCAGGCTGGCTTTCCTAAGGCCAACCATTATTACAAGACATCAGTTTACTGGTTACCTTGGTCACACATAAAGAGAACACTACTGGTTGTTGACACTACTGGTTGTCATGACTACCGTCACCAGCTGTAGGGAATAAAAGGTCCAGGCAGAGGAGACAAGACATCTCCATTTTATTGCTTAAGATAAAGAAGTAACAAAGCAAACATTTTGTTTTGAAATGGAAACAGTGGATAGCAATTTATCCCTTTACTACATGCATTGGTCCTGTTCAATTTGCTTTTTGCTTTTTGCTCAACAGAAATGAAAACAAGTCCAAAGTAACAAGTCTTATCTTTTGCATCCTTTTCATGTGAAAGAAAGTAAAATCTGGTAATAATTGATCAGATTGTGAATAATCATCATATAGAACACTATTTAAGGCTGGTTTAACACAGACTGAACAGTTAGAAACATTCTGAGAACAGGGTGAACAATGTTTTTTCCACTCTTGCTGCTGATCTGCTCTCTCTCTGCAGCTCAGCTTCAAGTAAAGTCTGACAATGAAATTAGAGCAAATTTCAGACAAACTGAGGTGGAAGGAAGAGAACCAGGAAATGTCTCTGACCACCAACAAACATGTACACATGATATCCATGCTGTACTGAGAGAGATGAGTGGCTTGTTGGCTGGACTGAAGGTTGAGGTGAGATACTCACAGCAAGAAAACCAAGGTATGATTTTCAGTCATTTACTTTTACATGTGATAGTATTTGGAATTACTACTGAGAGTATGTTTACAAAGAGGGTTTGTATTTAATTACCTGTGGTTTTTCTTTTAATTATTCTTTTTCAGAGCAAGTAAAAAAGACAAGGGATCTGGAGCAGCAGTACCAAGGTAGATTCATAAGAGAAAGAAAAAACATAATCATTAATTATGAAATTTTAAGCACATATAGACATAATTTAAACCAAAAACCCAACTGCTACTACTGGTTAAATGCACTAAACTGATCAACAGCATGTGTTAAAACGTCCATAAAAGCAGATGCGTTTGGTTTCATGCTGATCTAGAAATACAAATGCCATGAAAACTCAAACTTATTTCAAAATTCCTCCACAAATATGTGACAGACTTAAAAAAAATTATACAGAACATGACTTGATATTATTGCAACTGAAGGTGGTTCTACAACCTACTGAATCATAGGATGTACTTAGTTTTTCTCACTCTTTTATTGCAGACTTACTGAGTGTATGTGTGTATGTTACAATGCAGTCTGCTGAGGTGAAAGACCTGGAGGAAGCTAATTACTGTGTTTATTTTTTGATTTTTTAGAGCAGACAGCTAAGGTGAGAGAACTGGAGCAACAGTATCAAGGTATTTACTGTAGTTTAAGCAAATACCTGATTACATGTTACAGACAATAAGGACTCTGGAAAATAGTACTGTTGAATATATAAAAAGTCTTTAATCAATGTGATAATGAAATAACATCCAGGTTTTCATTATCACATTGATTATGAAAACCTGGATGTTATTTCATTATCACATTGATAATGAAATAATGAAATGACATCCAGGTTTTCAGAGAATATTTCTTATGATAGTGAAAATTAAACATTAGTCATTTCTATCAACTACAATGTCTATTCCCTCATCACTTTTCTTTTTCATGACCATAAATCCAGCACAAGCAGAAGAAATAAATACCATTAAAGCCAGGACTAACATCACAAACAACCAGGTGAAGGCTCTGATAAGAGATGGAGAAGGTTTGTGAAATCCAAAATTACATCATTACTAACATCATTTAACATTCTTTACTGATATTTCAGTGTTTAAACTGTGTTTCTCTCTCTCAGTGAAACGAGTGGCTTTTTCAGCCTCTTTGTTCGATTCAGGATCAGGTACTATTGGACCATTTAACACTGAGATGATTCTGGTCTTCAGGAATGTTGCTACAAATATTGGAAACGCCTATAACCCAAATACAGGTAATCACATTTATGCATGACAGTTACAGAAAAAAAAAAAAAAAATCAATTCATTTGGTTTATTTTGGTCCACTCAATTTCACAAGAAATTGTGTAACAAGTTTGTTTGTCCACAGATTCAAATCTAAAAGTCACATAATCCATGATAAACAATATCTAGAATAGATTTGTTGACTGTATGATCAACCAAAAGCATATGAAAAGTTTTTATATCCAAATTTGATTCCAGCCACATACTGAAATGGTTTCAAGTGTGAATCCATTCAGATCAATCACATGCAGACTTTTAGCCAAGGGGCCATCTAGCCCTCTTTTGGACACCCTGTTAAAAAAACAACAAAAAATGCAGATGGCTCAAATATTCAACTATACAGCCTAAAATACTAGAACTATGAACTTAAGTAATAGGACTGTGTATAATGATATACATGGTTTGATAATTTTTTTATATATAGGCCAAATGCATTTTTATACGGAATACGATGAAATTATATCATTTGTAGCAATATAGTTTGATTAATATTACAGTTATATTTCTAGAGCAGCCTGTCTACCTGCTTCTTCTCTCCTTGTGTCACATCTTCATCCTGAACCATCTGCAACTGACAGACAGACAATAGGCTACCACTAAGCTACTGAAAAGGAGCTGGTCAGTAAAGACAATTATGCGATTATTTGATAATGTCTCAGCAGGGTTCGAATTACACAGTGACCCTTGGGGGAGCCCTATTGTACAGTGCGCACCATGACTTTCCCATGTGCACATATGCATATCACTATCCGAGTGCCGCCAATAACACATTCAGACTGTCTGTCAGCTCAGGGAAGCAGATACTGTCTTTCCTGCCGCCAGGACTTAATTTACTTTTATAACAAGAAAATTAAAAAAAACCACAAAAAGTTTGATTTCTTGTTCTGCAACAAATGCATTTTGTTTAATAATTGAAAAAGTAAACAATTGCCTGAATATAAGACCGCATATAAAGATAAGAAATTATTAAATTAAAAAAAAGAATGTCATAACATTTTCTTTTCATAGAATTGATTTCTTCATCGTGGTACAAGACTTTAGGCTATTTAGACCTTTCTGAATATCTCATCCACTTCTACCCTCTCAAGTATCCCAGATAAGTAACTACATTTTAAACGTTACTGTCAAATATGAATTTATTACACAGATATACATATATTAAACACAATGACCAGTTCGAGATCAAATCTTATTCAAAAGCGAAATGTAGTTTATTTAACAGGAAAACAAGTGCGTCCGTCAAACATATTAGGGCTGCAGCCATCATAAGATAACCTGAAATAGGTACATCTGGCCAAAAGACATCTCTCCATGTCTTTGGTTATCATCACCTTTATGTCAGAATTGCATTAACTCAAAGGAAGTGGGCCACCAGAGCCATTTCCCCATGAATTTGAAACATTCAGGGCCTTTTTCTGCCATTTTCCAAGCTCCAGTCCGCACAATCTTGACAAATGACAATATGGTATGTGTTACAAAAGGCAAAACAACAGTCTGCCAAAATGAACAACCTTCTCTCTAAAATTGCACACATGAAATAAATAAATAAACCATACTACAACATGAGGAGGACATTTTTCACACAACATGATAAACCCGCCAGTGGTGAATGGACAGCTGTTTGCACATACGGCCCAACACGCAACGGCACAACATTACGGAGGCACACGTTTACACTTTGGACTATTTCAGCAACCAACGCACACACATCCAGCAGCACTATGCATGGTGCTGAAACAAGCTCGGATACTCAATTCAATTCAATTTTATTTGTATAGCGTCTGTTACAATGTCAATTGTCTCTCAGCGCTTTACAGAGACCCAGTGATTTCAAGTGATTTTCAATAAAACAATACCAGCGTCTTAGTTTGGGAACATAAATCATAAAAATACAGTCTGATAAATCAGACCAAAGCCAGACCGACCACTAAATGAAGTAGTCGGTCCACTTGCACTGTTGTCAGTAACAACCATGGCTGTTGTCTTCGTTTACTTCAAAAGTCCAAACTGTCCGAGACTTGGCTGTTTCCATTTGGACATTTTCAATATAATTTGAGGATAAGCCAAATATCATTTGCGTTCATTCCTTCAATTTCAAATACAGTATACCACCAAAAATCCCCCCAGTCCACCCATTCACTAATGAGGAGTTCATGTGCGGCTACGTAAATCTAACAATTCTCATCCAGTGTCGCCACGGCCATAACACGAGTATATGGAATTATGTTAACTAGTTGAGGCAAATGTTTAGAAATATTTAACATTAAATAGCACATAAACACACACAGCCATGACATGTTTATTCTTTTTATTTCAGGAACCTCAATGTAGAGAAAATAAAATATATCTTAAAGTGGACAATTCTTTAGAGCTCTCAGGGGAGCTCATGTCCCTCTCGGGGGAGCCGAGCTCCCCTTAGCTACCAGGTAATTCAAACCATGTGTCTCAGTATTCAAACTATCAAATGAGCATCAGAAAAATGAATTTGTACAAAACACCACCATGAAAGACACTCCAGGAATTTATTAAACTATGTGCTGAACAGTGAAGTCTTCTGACCCCCTTATGACCCAAAACAAATGATGGTGAAAAAAAAAAAAAAGAAAAAGTAGAGTACAACTAAACAGCTGCCTATCAAAGAAACTAAATCTAAGCACCACTGTGATACCTTTAGCATCTGGCCTGTGGACCAATGGAACACCCACACAATCTGTTGTGAGATCTTTTTCCTTTTTTTTTTTATTTGTTAATTCTCAATTTCAAAGATGATTATTATGAAAAAAGAACCTTACAAAAACATAAGTAAAGAACTAAAATGAACTGTTTACAGGGATTTTCACCGCACCAGTGAGAGGAGTCTACCACTTTGAGTTCCATCTCTATGGAGGTGGACATGCTTCACATCCTACTGGTGCTGTACTGTTCAAGAATGGAGAGCGTGTTTTCATTGCATATGAACATCAGACATCTGGGGATGTTAAGCCTTCTAATGGGGTAACATTGCTGTTAGAAGTTGGAGATGGTGTTTTTACGTCAGTGGAGAAACTCAAGAATTTATGATAATCAGAATCATCATACAACATTCAGTGGTCACCTACTTTTCATCATGTGACCAGCAAACAGCTTACATCTCTCTCTCTCTCTCTCTCTCTCTCTCTCTCTCTCTCTGTGTCTGTATACATATATATGACTGTGTGTGTAGGAGCATGAGTCCACTACAGTGTAACACTATAGCCTATGACATCTCAGAAGAATCAATTCATTTTTCTTTTCCTTTACATTCTTTCATTCTCTTTGAATCCACGTCCACAGCACAACGCTGGTATGTACAGGGAAGACATAGCTTTTATTTTAATCAGTCATTAAAACAAGTTCTTGAAGAATTTAACTTCAAGGATTACATCAGCAATTTCATCTTAAAAGAAAACATATAACCTACTGGTGGTTATAAATAATAATAATCATCAATAAAACACAGTCCAAACAGAGGCATCCTTCTATTCAAACAACGTCTAAAATGCAAACTACCAAACAAAAGCTGGTAAAAATTAAAACCAGACAACCAGTCAAGTATACAGCAGAAGTAGCAAGCAGCCAAACAAAGATGGTGAAATAAATGGAACTCAAAGCACTTAAGAAGCACTTATGGCCTGAACTTGTAGTTTACTTATGATCTTCTTTTGGATTTTGCCGATTCTACTCCCCTCTTGACTGAAATATCTATTAAAACGTATCAAGAGAAGGTGCTGAAAGCGTTCATCGCCAAAATGGTCGCGTTTTGGGACGAGCACAAGGCTCCCAAGACTGAAAAGTCTTTCTACAGGTGCACTGAAAGGTGCCGTGGTGTTATAGCGGAGTGCAGATTTATTAAATTCTTGGAAACTGGTGCAAGCTTTGCATTGCAGGTGCAACACTGAAATAAGAAGTTATCTCAGTTTCCATTGACATGGGCGCATTAGCTGCGACACTGGGCATTGTAACGTGCGTTACTGAAATTGTAACGAGTAATATATTACTAGTATTTTAATAGTAATGCGTTACCTTACTGCATCAAGCGTGCAGGGAAGATTGTGGCCAACTCCTCGCATCCCGGTCACAAACTGTTTCAGACTCTCCCTTCTGGCAGGAGGCTGCGGTCCATCAGGACCAAAACCTCACGCCACAGGAACAGTTTCCTCCCGACTGCAGTGGGCCTCATCAACAAGGCCCAGGACCCCCACTGTCTCTGACTGCCCCCCCCCCCCAACACATACACGTTATATTAACGTAAAGTAAAGTATACATCCCTCTGCGTTACATTAACGCACAACTGTGGACTACAGGCCATTACAAAAAAAAAAAAAAAAAACATTTCTCATATTGTCCATGCCTCTAACTTTAATTTATAATATTTATATGTCATTCTATTGTGCATTTATTCCATTTTAGTACCTGTTCTATATTTTTCTTTATTTCCTATATTTCTATATTTTTCTTATATCTATATGTTTATATGTTCTGCACCAGACATCAAGCTAAATTCCTTGTATGTGAAAACGTACCTGGCAATAAAACTGTTTCTGATTCTGATTCTGATTCTGATTACAGCAAAAAGCAATATATTACTGTAATATAATTACTTTTGTAACGCGTTACTCCCAACACTGCTGCTTCACTCCTCCACCTGACTCCACGCAGCAGTTGATTGTACTCAGTTAGATGCAGACACAGTGAGAGCCTGGCAGAGCAATGTTAAGAATCATGGGAGGACTGAATGTGAACTGTTAAGCCCTGTGGAAGAGATTGCCCATCTTCCAAAAGTATATAGGAAATCCTGATGCAGTTCAAATAAAGCCTCGGCCCATAAAACAGCCTTTATGAATGACACGGCTACTGCTGTGTTCAATGAAAATTATGCTCTAAAAATGCTCACTGACTATATTGCTCCTGGTGACAGCATTTCTAAGGTTGGTGGCAAAACATGTTCATCTGCTAGCCGCTCCAGCCACAAGTTCATGAGGTCCTCAACCTCCTCAGCCTTTATAAAAGCAGATGCTGAGAAGGCTGTTCTCCTCACTATGGCAGCTGTCTTAAAAGAAAAACCTGATTTGGATGAGTTCAGGAGGAGCAAATCAGACCAGTGGCAGATCTAGGATTTTTCTGAGTAAGGGGCCATCAAGGGGCCACAATATTCATAGAGGGGCCAAGATTTGTCCTTGCGCACAATCTCTGGTTTTGGTAAGGTTCATACATTTTAACACTTGAATGTAATTTAAACACAGCTTACACAGTAAAATCTCACTAATTCTACATGCTTTTTCACTGTACATAGACAAAATACTCAAACACACAGAACATAAGAAAATACAGCATTTTATTCATTTTTTTTTAAACCTTACTTTTTCACAAATACTGTCATTTCAAAACATCTATCTCTAACAAACATACACAAGGTTCCATGTGGGTGACTACTGTATATTTTGCTTTTCTTTTTTGTGCTGCTTCATTAACTAAAATTTTAACCCTGGTTTACACCTCACTAATAGAATCCACTGTCACATTCAACATTTCATCCTGGTATAACTTCCTCTCCTCTAAACACAAAACAAAACTCTCCCGTATTGTAAATAAGGCCAGCAAGATCATTGGTTCATCACAAACTCATGTGTCTGAACTGTATAATCGCTCTGTAATCAGGAAGGCTACCCTGATCACAGAGGACCCCTCTCATCCCCTCCATCACTCCTTCCAGTTACTTCCATCAGGTAGACGTTACAAAGTCCCACTGGCCCGAAAAAATATCTACAAAAAATCCTTTATTCCCACTGCAATAACCACCCTGAACAGACTGAAGTAAGTGTGTATGATATGTGTGTATTTTTATTGTTGGAGCCTTGTCAAAGAAAATTTTCTGCCACCATTTGGGGCAGACAATAAAGTTTTTCTATTCTATTCTATTCTATTCTAAGGGTATTTTCTTATCATGAAACAAAGAACATCTCTCATTCCACATTCCTCTTCTATGTCCAGGACAACTGAACACCTCTGTGACTACTGCTCCCAGTCCATTAAAACCTTTGTGTGATAAACCATTTACAACAGTAGAACAACTCACATATAGTATGATCAGTTCACTCGTGCAATAAAATAATTAACCTCTTCTTACAAATAAACATCTTTTCATGGGTTTATAAATCAGTATGCACAATATTACACATACAATTGCCGAAATGTTTATAGAATTCGATGCTCCAATTTTTCCAATTTTACTCTTATCTTTTTGTACATTTCTATATTGCTTTGTGCACTTCTATTGAAATGTTTTGCTTTATAATGTTGACACTGAGAAACACAAAGATTTCCAAAGTTCTTATCTTGTAATGTACCTCTACAAAAAGCAATGCACTCTTCTGTAACAGCTACACATTCAGCTATACATTCATTAATATGTCAGAACTTGCTCCCTGCTTTTTCACATCTACCTGTTAAGAACATGACATCTGATCTCAGGGTCAGCCAAGCTAGCAGCTACTGGAAGTTAAAAGTGAACTGTAGTATCTTGCCCTTCATGACCCAGATCCTTGACACCACTTTCTCCATAACTGTTTTATTCAAGTGATAGGAGCTTCTTGATTTTAAAAGGCAACTTCAAGAAAAGTCTTATCTCTTCAGCTCATTATGATTAAAAAATAAATAAATCAAACAAACTCTGTTAATAATTGATTTGACAGTGACTGATAATAAGACACTACTTAAATGGAAATAACACAGAAACCAAACGGACAATTTGAGGACAGAACAAACACAATTGTTATAACGTGAGGCAGGATGAAGGACCCAAATGCATGAGTGCAAAACAAAAAGCTATTTATTAACAAAAAAACAAAAGTCCAAACGTAACCAAAAATCCATACAGGGTATGCAACAAAAAGGGAAAAACAGAAATCCAGATGGGTGAACAAGCAGACAAACCGACAGAGAAACTCATGGAACACAAGACAATGGACCAGCACAGACTGGGGAGATGACAAGACCTAAATAGACAGAGGGACAAACGAGAGGCAGGTGCAGACGATCAGGATAACGAGAGGGAGGAAGAAAAGTAGAAAACAATGAGGACAGGACAGACCTTTCAAAGTAAAACAGGAAACAGAGCAGACAAGAGACGGGGAGTGACACCAACTTGACATGTAACACAGACAGACTGCCATGGCTGACCAAAACCATGACAATGTTTTTCCCAGTGTTGCTCCTGATCTGCTCTCTCTCTACAGCTGCGCTGAGTCTAATGATGAAATTATTGCACGTCTAAGTCAGACTGAGAAGGCAGGAACAGAAAGCATGCAATGTCTCTGGCAACCAACAACCACAGACACAAGATATCCATGCTGTGCTGAGAGAGATGAGCTCCTCATTAGCTGGACTGAAGGTGGAGACGAGGTACTACAGAGAGAGAACAAGGTATGATTCTATGTAGTTTACTGAAGGGGTGGTGGTATGAGGAATACTAAGAACATTAACAGTTTTTCTTTCCTTTCTTTTTTAAGAACATTCAATAAAAGTGAGAGAGCTGGAGCAACAGTACCAAGGTATATACACTGTCCACTGGCCATATTGACTAATGATTCTGATTAAATGTTTCACAAATCACACAGGAGAGGCAGTGATGATGCTAAACATTAGTCTTTACATATATTTATAAGTTATTGACATATTATTGGTGTTTGTATATAGTTTATAAGAACATAGTGCCAAAGAATGATTAAAGAAAAATATTTTGAGATTCCAAAGTAAATGTCCTGATATTTTGTTTTGTCTCTTTTTATCACAAACAGCTAAAGTGAAAGAACTGGAGTTACAAAGCGCTGAGCTGGACAGGGTGAAGGAAAGGTACAAAGGTGAAGTATCTGATGTATCCTGAACAAAGATAACTTATCAGAAGCAACAAGGAGCACTACTACTAAGCAACAATGCACACAACAAAGCAGCTGTTTGCAGATATAACAGTGTTACATAGGATACAGTATTGGTGTGTAGCTTTGTAGCTATCAGTTGCCCAAATCACTATCGTTGCATAAAAATAAACTTTGAGATGTCAGAATGGAATGGATGAACAATAATCTACGTTCCCATGGCTGGAAGTGTCTTATCCCAACATATCTATGAAGTTATCTTGCTGAAGCTCCAGGTAATGTATTTCTGGCATCATTACTTTTTGCAGGAATGTTTTGTTGATGTAGAGAAATACCTTTCCTTTGCTAAATTACCTCCATTACCACATTGATTCTTTGTCTCTCTTTTGTAATATGCCACATGTCCACAAGTAGACCTGCAGGATCTGGATGCATCTTCTCATAGTAATCATCCTCTGCTGGGAATAATGCTAATTAATGAGCAGTGGGAGCATTGGCAGTTTGCACTTCATTGGCATTCATGTGCACACGTTCTTAGGATAAAATCAGTTTTTTCCACATTTGTGAATTCAGAATAAGTTTTTTGTAAAGAGTTGACTTATGTGCATATTTACTCACAGATTTATAAAGATTCATGAATCTACGTAAACATCACAGGTCACACCATCGTATTGTATACCTTTCCTTTCAGTCGTGCCGAAACTCTTATCACACATCACACCTGACACTTTTCTCCACCTGTTCCAACCTTTTACAACAAGCAGCTAAGATGAGAGAACTGGAGTTGCAAAAGTCTGAATTGGACTAGCTGAAGCATCAGTACCAAGGTATCTTAGCACTGCCAACACAGTTTTTTGTCTGCAATACTTTTTTTTCATGAAAATGTGTTTTTTAGCACAATATTTTTCATTCAAACAATATTCAGGTTTTTAGTGGTCAAAGCAAACCTTTGGTGAAGAAAGAGCCCAGTGCATCATGGGAGGTCCTCCAGCAGTTTAGGCCTATAGCACCTTAATTAAAGGGATGGTTCAGGACATCTGAGCCAGTTTTATCAATAAGGTTAAGCCTGATCTTGGAAGTAGAGAGGGTGTCACTAACACTAACTGGGATCTGGTTAGAAATCACAAGAAAAACAAAGATTGTTATTAAACTCATTTTATTCACAAGTTAAATGGTTACATTACAGGATCAGTTTACTGGTTACCTTGGCCACACATCAGGAGGACAATTCCAATGTACTTGTTTTCATGGCTACTGTCACCAGCTGACTACACTTAAGGGCTGTGTACTCTCGCAGCAATGTGTCGCAGTTAGCTTGTCACAGGTATGCCGCAGTTACTTTTTATTTATGACCAATTTTGAAGCGCGGTCTGCGCTATGTTATACCACGCCACAACGCAAGAGGGACAATCATGAACTAGCTAAACTTACTAAACTTATCTCTTGCGTTTTTCCACTTCCTCACCTTCTTGGCCATATCCAGTCCCACATTCATCACTATCTCCCTCCATGAATTACTAGAATATGTGCTGTCTTTGTAGTGTGGAGAACCAGAATCTTACAGTTGTGGGTACTTCCTCACTTCTTCGATGACGCGCTCTTTTCTACACGGATGTAGAATTGACTAATCAGAGGCCTCCTTTCTCTCCTCTCTGCGGCACTGTCTGGGGTCACCTACAGTTTTGGGGAGGTGCACTGGAGTGTCTGTGTAGGGTGGGGGGGCATATCTGCGTTATCTGCGTCACACACACTGACAACCTGATTTCTGAGCATAAACGAGGCTTTAGTAGTCGTGCTGTTTTTTCCTCCACTGCCTGTCTTGTTTTTTTTACAAGTCTGTCCCTCAACCAGAAACCACCTTTGTAAAAAAAATCAGATAAGGGGGCATAGGGAAACAAAGGTCCAGACAGAGGAGACAAGACCTGTCCATTTTATTGTTCAACATTTCTGTTTTGAAATGGAAATAATGGATAACAATTTATCACTTTTATATGTGCATTGGTCCTGTTTATTATTCTTTTTGTTTTTTTTCTTGACATAAATGAAAGCAAGTCCAAACTAACAAGTCTTATCTCCTGCACCCTTTTTATGTAAAAGGAAATAAAATCTGGTAATAATTGATCAGAATGTGATTAATGTTAACATAAAACACTATTTAAGGCTGGTTTAACACAGACTGAACATTTAGAGACGTTCTGAGAACAGGTGAACAATGTTTTTTCCATTCTTGCTGTTGATCTGCTCTCTCTCTGCAGCTCAGCTTCAAACAGAGTCTGACAATGAAATTAGAGCAAATTTAAGACAAACTGAGGTGGAAGGAAGAGAACCAGGAAATGTCTCTGACCACCAACAAACATGTACACATGATATCCATGCTGTACTGAGAGAGATGAGCAGCTTGTTGGCTGGACTGAAGGTTGAGGTGAGATACTTACAGCAAGAAAACCAAGGTATGATTTTATGTCATTTACTTTTAGATGTGATAGTATTTGGAATCACTGTCTTAAACTACTGAGAGTATGTTTACAATGAGGGTTCGTATTTAATTAATTGTGTTTTTTAATTTTAATTTTAATTTTTTTTACTATATTTCCGAGCAAGTAAAAAACATGATCATTGAGTTCTAAAATTTTAAGCACATAAGTTGAAACAAAAACCTGACTGCTACTGCTGGTTAAATGCACTAAACTAATAAATGGTGTAGTGAAAACATCTGTAAAAGCAGATGTTTTTGGTTTTTTGCTGATCTTGAAAAACAAATGCCAGAAAACTCAATGAACCTATTTCAAAATTCCTCCACAAATATGTGACAGACTGAAAAGAATTTTACAGAAGATGACTACATTATTGCCACTGAAGGAGGTTCTACAACCTCCTGAATTATAGGATGTACTTAGTTTTTCTAACTCTTTTATTGCAGACTTACTGAGTGTGTGTGTTTGTTACAGAGCAGTCAGCTAAGGTGAAAGACCTGGAGTCACAAAAGACGGAGCTGAAGCAACAATACCAAGGTAGAAACTAGATATTGAGCAGTAACTAAAATAATATTTAAAATATGTATAAGTAACAAAAAGGACCAACTTTTAATTTCAGTTGTTTTTGATATTTTAGAGCAGACAGCTAAGGTGAGAGAACTGGAGCAACAGTATCAAGGTATTTACTGTAGTTTAAGCAAATACATACTCGCATGTTACAGACAATAAAGACTCTGGGAAATAGAATTGTTAAATATATAAAAAGTCTTAAATAAATGTTATAATGAAACAACATCCAGGTTTTCAGTCTAAGTGAACATTTTTTATCATTGTGAAAATTAAACATTAGTCATTTCCATCAACTACAATGTTCATTCTCACATAATTTTTCTTTTCATGACCATAAATCCAGCACAAGCAGAAGAACTATATACCATTAAAGCCAAGAACAACATCACAGACAACCAGGTGAAGGCTCTGATCAGAGAGGGAGAAGGTTTGTGAGTTCCAAGATTACATCTTTACTAACATCATTCAACATTATTTACTGATATTTCAGTGTGTTAACTGTGTTTCTCTCTCTCAGTGAAACAAGTGGCTTTTTCAGCCTCTTTGCTTGCTTCAGGATCAGGACATACTGGACCATTTAACACTGAGACGATTCTGATCTTCAGAAATGTTGATATAAATATTGGAAACGCCTATAACCCAGACACAGGTAATCACATTTATACATGCCAATCACAGGATTAAAATTAAATAAATAAATTAATAAATAAAATCTATTCATTGATTTATTTTGCTCCACTCAGTCTCCATGTTAGACAGTATCTAGAATAGATTTGTTAATAGTATGAACAACCAAAAGGACATGATTTATTTTCATTTTTCTTTTCTAAATTGGATTCCAGCCACATACTGAAATGGTTTCAAGTGCAAATCCATTCAGATCAGACTTTTATCCAGGAAGGCCATCCAGCCATCTCTTTGACATGCCCCCCCCCCCCCCCCCCTCACCCCACCTCCTCAAAAAAAAAAAAGAAAGAAAACAAATGTGCCAAATATTCAGCTATACAATCTGAACTTCTAAAACTTTGAACTTCACTAGTAGGGCTGTGTCCTCTAGTGATATACATGGTTGGATATTTTTTATATTGAGGCTAGATGTATTTTGACACAGTATATGATGAAACAATATCATTTGTATCAATACAGTTTGTCCAGTATTACAGTTATATTTCTAGAGCTGCCTGTCTACCTGCTTCTTCTCTCTTTGTGTCTCACATTTTCATCCTGAACCGTCTGCAGCTGACAGACACAGAGAATAGGCTTCTACTAAGCTACTGAAAAGGAGCTGGTCAGTAAAACTAAAGACAGTTACGCAATTATTTGATGATGGTTCAGAATTCAAAGTATCAGATGAGCAGCAGAATAATAAAGTTTGTACAGAACACTGGCATGGAAGACAAACCAGGAATGTATTAAACTATATGCTGAACAGTGAAGTCTTCTGACCCCCTTATGACCCAAAACAAATGAAAAGAGTAGAGTACAACTAAAACAGCTGCCAATCAATGACACTAAATTTAAGCGCCACTGTGATATCTTTAGCATCTGGCCTGTGGACCAATGGAACACCCACACAATCTGTTGTGAGATTTGTTTCCTGTTTTTTTTTTTTTTACATAGATATAATTGTTAATACTCAATGTCAATGACTGTTATTGAAAAAACTTACAAAAACATAAGTAAAGATATAAAATGAACTGTTCACAGGGCTTTTTACTGCACCGGTGAGAGGAGTCTACCACTTTGAGTTGCACCTTTATGGATATGGACATGCTTCACATGCTACCGGTGCTTTGCTGTACAAGAATAGAGAGCATATTTTAACTGCATATGAACATCAGACATCTGGGGCTGTTAAGCCTTCTAATGGTGTCACATTGCTGTTAGAAGTTGGAGATGTTGTGTTTTTACGTCAGTGGACAAACTCAAGGATTATGGAGAATGGGAATCGTCATACAAGATTCAGTGGTCACCTACTTTTCATCATGTGACCAACGAACAGTTTTTATTTTTCTTCAGTTCTTCGATAACCAGGTAGTTGTGTAAATCTAACAGAAGACTTCTTCAGTCCCTGGTTGTTGAGGGGTGTAATTCACACAATAAATCCATATCTATCAATAACTCTACAACTATGTACAGATCAGATATAAAATGATTTATTTCAAGAGTCAAACTCTGACTTTTTCTCTTAAACTTGATTGCTACAACTGCACAATGGAAGGTCAAAATTTCAAAGGCATAGATTGCACAAAGATTTATGGATGTGAAATGTATTTTTATGACTAATTTAAAACAACCTCAGTTGACCAAAGTACTGTTCAAGCTAAAAACAAAAAATATAGAAATCCCTAAAAAGTAAGCAAAAATATGTAATAAAACAAGATAAAAGAATAAAAGACATAGCAAAGCAACAATATGTACTAAAACTGTAAAATCAATAGTACTGTAGTAACACAACAACAACAAAATGAAAAGAATAAAGTATGAATTACACATATATACACAATAAAAGCCAAGGTATCAAGCACAGGATGGAGAAAATACAAGTGAGAAAAAGGAATGTTTTTAACAATGATTTAAAATGATCGGAGGTCTGGGCAGGTCTGATAATAAAAGGCAGACTGTTCCACGCCCCTAATTTTTAATTTAAATCTTGGAATAGTCGAGAGCAGCTGGTAGGTTGATCTCAGTACTCTGACTGGACAATGACAGTTTAAAAGCCCTGACAAATAAGGTGGTGACATGCTATTTAGACTCTTAAAAAGAATAAAAGACATAGCAAAGCAACAATATGTACTAAAACTGTAAAATCAATAGTACTGTAGTAACACAACAACAACAAAATGAAAAGAATAAAGTATGAATTACACATATATACACAATAAAAGCCAAGGTATCAAGCACAGGATGGAGAAAATACAAGTGAGAAAAAGGAATGTTTTTAACAATGATTTAAAATGATCGGAGGTCTGGGCAGGTCTGATAATAAAAGGCAGACTGTTCCACGCCCCTAATTTTTAATTTAAATCTTGGAATAGTCGAGAGCAGCTGGTTGGTTGATCTCAGTACTCTGACTGGACAATGACAGTTTAAAAACCCTGACAAATAAGGTGGTGACATGCTATTTAGACTCTTAAAAAGAATAAAAGACATAGCAAAGCAACAATATGTACTAAAACTGTAAAATCAATAATACTGTAGTAACACAACAAAAACAGAATCTTAAACTGGATCCTGAGCTGGACAGAAAGCCAGTGAAGGGAAGCTAGCAAAGGACTGATGTGGTCACATCATTTCTTCCCAGTCAGAAGGTGATCTGCTGCGTTCTAAATAGTTTATAAGTGGCGGAGTAACAACTGATCAATTCCAAAGTAGAGAGATATAATAATCTAGCCGAAGTGTCATGGAGGCATGAAGAACTCTCTCAAAGACTTCAGTAGGAAGAAAGACCTTCACCTTACATAAGAACTGAAGATGAAAACAAACTAGTTTTAGTCAATGAGATAATCTGGTTTTCCCATTTAAAACCAGAGTCAAAAATTACACCAAGATTTTTTACAAACTGCTTACAGTACATAGAAATGTCTGACTGACCAAAAACAATCATTTCTGTCTTCTTTATATTCAAATTGAGGAAGTTTATTTCTAACCATGAGATTACTTCCTTGAGACAGTTCAACAAAGTTTGTATACAGTTAGTCTTTCTCTGTATGGGCAGATAAATTTGCAAATCATCCACAAAACAGTGAGAAGCATCATTATGCTTTTGAAAGATGAAGCCAAGAGGAAGCATGTACAAAGCAAAAATAACTGGACCCAGAATGTAGCCTTGTGGTACCCCACAATTAAGTGGAGATGCAGCTGAAGAAGACTTACCCACATAAACAGAGAAACTCCTGTCAGTGAAATATGACCTGAACCAGTTAAGGACTGAACCTTTGATGCCCACACGTGTTTAGTCATGATAATAAAATGACATGATCTACTGTATGAAAAATATGTCAAAATATCTTTCCATTTGGGGACCCAAAGTATCAAAAACATGTTTTTCAAAAGCCCGTTAAGGAAGACATGACGATTGATTTTAACAACAGGAAGGCATGTACACTAAATGCAGCCTAAAGCTATTCCACTTACTGAGTTCAACAAACTTCTTAGGATTTAATATTATCATTTTAGTTAATGATATTTGCTTGGGGGTCATGCTCTGGGTCTCTTTAAAGCAACTAGAGACAATTGGTGTTGTAACAGATGCTATACAAATAAAATTGAATTGGATTGGATTGAATTGAACAGATCATTCACTGTACAGACATGTGATGCAGTATCAGAAATGAAACAACAACCAAACTGTATAATTGTTCTTAATAAACAAGTATTATTGTTGTAAATAAAGAAAAGAAGTGATTAAACTCAATGCAATTCACTGTATTTGTCTCGCACCAATTCACAACAAAAACCAACTCAATACACTTTACACATAGGTATTTATTAAGGTATATATATGTGTGTGTGTGTACAGTGACACAACCTATATACATCAGTTTATCCTCACAACACTCTTGCAATCTGTTTTGAGATGATTATTATTATTTGTTTGTTTTTTTAACATAAATGTGATTGTTAATTCTCAAGTTCAATGATGGTCAACCAAACCAAAACAAAGCACAACAGAAATACAGCAATAAAATTAACTCCTCTGGAGGGTTTTTTACTGCACCAGTGAGGGGAGTCTATCACTCTAACTCCATATCTAAGCCCTTCACATTGCTATATATATATATATATATATATATATATATATATATATATTCAGTATATATATATATATATATATATATATATATATATATATATATATACACTGAAGGAAAAAAGAAACGTACCATTTTCGTTTTCAAAAATATTATAGACAGTGAAAAATTACAGACTACAATGAGTTCAGTACAATTTTGAGTCAAAATGAAATCACTGTTTTCCTGGTTCCGGTTGATTGATTTTGATCAGCAATAACAATTGTAGTTTTGTATAATCACCTATGTCTGGGTCATGAGTAAAACTCAGAGATTAATTGGACCTGTCCTCAATTGTGCACAACCATTCCCTATAAAAAGACACCAAAATGGATAAAAAGCATATTTGTTCACGATGCCACGACTACAGCAACCAGAGAGAGATCGTGCCATTGGCATGCTTCAAGCTGGAAGGAGCACACGGGCTGTAGCCAGGGTGTTTGGAGTCCATCACTCTACTGTTGTACGCCTGAGCGTTTCCAGACCACTGGATCCTCCAATGACTGTCCAAGATCTGGTCGACCACGTGTCACAACGGCCGCACAGGACCGAGCGAATCGGCTGTCACATCTCCGTGACAGGTTTCGACCAGCAACAAGAACTGCTGCTGAAACCATTGGGACCCATCAATTATCAGTGTCCTTGAGGCGAATGGTGGTCATGTTAATTACTGACAATCGAATCAAATAACTGTGTTTTTGTTTACTGTGATGCTTTATTGTTTGGTCATGTTATTGCTATTGAAACTGTCACAAGCATTGATTAATTGGGTCTGAATATCAGGGACAGGTATATGGTTGATGTGCACATGTAATATTTCCATTAAAAATAAGTAACCAAAAGAAAATGTGGTAAAAAAGCAGTGGTGCGTTTCTTTTTTCCTTGAGTGTATATATATATATATATATACAATGGAGGAAATAAGTATTTGATCCCCCGCTGATTTTGGCAGTTGTCATACTAAGAAATAAATGAACAGTCTCAGATTTTTATGGCAGCTTTATTTTAACAGTTATAGAAAGAATATTTTTAAAAAAAATTGAGAAAATTACACGAATAAAAAATAAAAATTAATTTGCAAGTCATTGAGGCAAATAAGTATTTGATCCCCAACCAACCTTGACCAGTGTTGGCTCCCACAGACTATTGGCATACTCCTAATCTCACTGAAGTAATTACCTGTATGAGAGTCACCTGTTCCAAATTGTCACCTGTATAAAAAGCCATCTGTCCACAGACTTAGTAATACTCCACCATCTCCACCATGGGCAAGACTAAAGAGCTGTCATAGATGTCAGGGACAAAGTTGTTGAACTCCACAAGGCTGGAATGGGCTACAAAACCATAAGTAAGAAGCTGAATGAGAACGTGACAACTGTTGGTGCAATTATTCGTGCAAGAAGAACAACATGACTGTTAATCAACATAGGCTGGGTGCTCCATGCAAGATATCACCTCGTATCTCCTGACCTTAATGATCAAGGGTCATGAGAAAGGTTAGAGATCAGCCGAGAACTACACGGGAGGAGCTGGTTAATGATCTCAAGGCAGCTGGGACCACAGTCACCAAGAAAACTATTGGTAATACACTGAGACGCAATGGTTAAAATCCTGCAGTGCGCGCAAGGTCCCTCTGCTCAAGAAGGCTCACGTCCAGGCCCGACTCAGGTTTGCCAACGAACATATTAATGATTTAGAAAGAGACTGGGAGAAGGTGCTGTGGTCAGGTGAGACTAAGATTGAGCTCTTTGGCCTCAACTCAACTCGATGTGTTTGGAGGAAGAGAAATGCTGAATATGACCCCAAAAAAACCATCCCTACTGTCAAGCATGGCGGTGGAAGCCTTATGCATTGGGGGTGTTTCTCTTCTAAGGGGACAGGGAGACTTCACCGCATCGATGGGAAGATGAACGGGGCCATGTACCGCAAAATCTTGGGCGACAACCTCCTTGCCTCCGCAAGGACATTGAAAATGGGTCATGGATGGGTCTTCCAGCATGACAACGACCCAAAACATACAGCCAGGGAAACAAAGGAGTGGCTCCATAAGAAGCACATCCAGGTCATGGAATGGCCTAGCCAGTCTCCTGACCTTAATCCTATTGTTGTAGTATGACCATGAGGGGAACTCTGATGGATGGAGTAAGTTTTGGCGTCTGTATACTGTACAACAGTGGAGTTATTGATTTTTGTGTCCAGCGTGTTTTTCTTTTGTTGCAATTTACAGACGGTCCCTGGGCACTGGCACGGCTGCGGGCTGCGCATTTTCGTCAATATTTTACATCGAGCTCGCAGAACTGCTTATTTTTGTATAAATCGGGGATTTTGTCCTTGTAGCTGGTAGTCTATGCTATCAAGATGTGATAGAGGCATCATTTGTGTTTTGACGATGTGTGGCTTCAGACTTATTGATCCCGGAAAGCCGAATCTGTGAATGTCTTTCTAACTTTACTTAAGTGGACCAGAACCGTCTCAACCGTTAATGATCCTTCCGCAGGTTTCCTAACCAAGATTCCTAACCAAGCAGGCATATTGAACACTGACATGCACTTTGTAATTCTGCCCCAGCTGCCTCTCTCGATGAGGGGGCAGGGCTGGCTCTCTCCCTCCTTCTCGCCTCCGGCTCTCTCCATCTCTCCATCTCCGTCTCTGCTGCAGAGGCGGGGGTTGGAGCGGAGGGGTGCGGGGAAGTCAGGTGGGGAGTCCGGGAGGCGTCTGCCGGTCCTCATCCGTGGCTCCTGCGCCAGAGAGGGTCTCACTCCCCTCCCCGCCGCGGTCCAAAGCACCTCACTAGTCTGGACTCTGCCAGCTCCGTCTACGCAGCCCCCCGGGGCGGTGGACTCTCCTTCTCTCTCCGGCAGCCGTTCCTCCAAGCAGCCGAGCGCACGCATTTCACAACTCAACTGCATTGCAGATCAAACTTTCAAACTCGAGATCTCGAGTTTGAAACTCGAGAAAAAAAAAAAAAATTCCTACATTTTCTCAAAAAAAATATTTTTTTTCCTATTTTTTTTTTTTTCCTTCATGTCCCCTCCAGGGCTCCGTAGTAACTTCTCCCACATTAACCATTTTTCACTGCTGCATCCATTTTATATTTCTGTAGAAAGCCACGTGACTGCAGTAAAAGCTTTGATTTAATGAAGAAGAGTAGTTGGATTTCTTCTGTTTACCTGGAGTTACCATGGTGAATCATGGTAATGGAGGTCCATTGATGATGTCTTTGTATATTCTCAGTAACTCATAGTCCACACACTCAAGTTGACAGAACCAACTCTAAACCCCAGATCTGAAAACTTAAATTTTCTCAAAACGTATGTATGTTTTTGGTTTTTCTTTCAGAACAAGCAGCTAAAATGAGAGAGCTGGAGTTGCAAAAGTCTGATTCGGACAAGCTGAAGCATCAGTACCAAGGTATTTTAGCACTCTCAACACTAAAAAGCAGTTTTTCCATTTGTTTTTATCCATACTTTTGATTAAAATATTTTTTTGTGAACAATATTTTTCATTCAAACAATATTCAGGTTTTCAACCTTTGGTAAAAAAACAAAACAAAACAAAAAACAAGACTGATAAATTCTTTAGTCTGCAACTATTTACTGTAAAAACAATAGTTTATCTCACATGGCTTCATTATTTTAATTAATATATTCCAGCACAGCAGGAGAACTGGTTACCATTAAAGCCAGGGCAAACGTAACAGGAAACAAAGTGGAAGAGAAGAAGGTTTGTGAATTTGTAAGTTAACAGGATTTTGATGTATGATGACTACAATAATCCCCCTCAGTTCGCGGTCTCAGCAATCGCGGTCTCAGTACATCGCGGAAGTTTCAAAAATATTCATAGAAAAAAAATATTCGAAAAAAAAAATCAAACGAAGCATGCGAGGCTGAAGCGAAACCCATCACATCAAGAATGAGTCTCGGGAAGCAACAAGAGCCGACATGGAGGCCCCATGAATGAATATCGAGACCTGTGATTGGCTGCTACGACTGGCATTACTGTGCCGTCGGTTGTCTGTACGCTGATTGGCTGACACGCGTCCTCGCATCTCCAATCTCTTGTTCTCGTAAGCTACGCACAGAGGAGAGATCGTCAAAGTGAGTGAACCTTCTGTAGATTTGCGTACGCGGGTACATGTATACTGTATGTACATATACATGTACATGTACATCCATATCGTGGTTTTCACCATTCGCGGGGGGGGTCACAGCCCCCATTAACCGCAAAGTGTGGGGGATTACTGTACAATCATCTTATTTTTTCTGAATGCCTCCTTTTTTAACTTTATTTTCTCTTTTTTTTCTGGTATATTAGGACACAATACATTGTATCTTACAAGCCAAAGTTTCATCTGTGGTCCAGATGTTGGAGCCAACAGGGTAAAGAATATAACTATATCACAAAAAAACAACAGGCAGACCAGTTTCCTACCAGTGGAAAAGCATCAAGAGTATCATCTTTTTTAGAAATAAATGTGTTGACACAGACAGACACAACATGCGTTGTGTCTGAATTAACCTGGGCTGAGATTTTATGAAATATGAAATATTGAAAGTTTTCAGTAATCTTTTTAAAATTTGATGCTGTAATTTTACAAGTAATATCACCAAATGTAATAAATCAACATCAGCCATACAAAGAAATGTTACCCTTAATTGTTTCTAAATCTAAATTAAATGTTGATTTGATTCCAAGTTCAGTCACCTCTTTGTCATATACTTTATGAATGAGGACTTGTCTGTGGTTGTGAGAGAGACCAGTCAGTAAAGAAACATGAAACTGTGCTGTAGATCACATGAATGCTGCAGCATCATTTTGACACACGTGATCTTCAACACAGTTTTACAGACTCAGGTGAAGCCAGGACTCCTGACACCAGCCCGGATGTTCCTCCAGAGTTGTTTTGTTGCTCTTTGCTCTTAATGTGGTGGTTTATTGAGGAAGCAGAGAGATTTATTATATATTACTTTACTGTTCCTAATTGTTCTTTATTATCCTGACTTCTTTGTGTTTTACAGTGCTTTACACACACACACACACCCTTGTAAATGCTCAGTGGTGCAGACTTTATCAAGCAGGACATAAACCCTTTGGAGGTTGTAAGGGTGAAGACAGTTTAAAAGATTTTTATCAGGTTTTCATTTGCTTTTTACTCTCACTTACTGTTTGATGAGGTTTAGTATTTTAAACTGTGAACTAAAATGTTTCATGTTCTGGAATGATATTGCACTGAGAGGATACATTTTGTAGAATATGCATTTTTTTCTAACATCATGAAACAAAGAACGTCTCTCATTCCACATTCTTCTTCTATGCCCAGAATAACCAAACGCCTCTGTGACTACTGCTCCCAGTCCATAAAAACCTTTGTGTGATAAACCATTTACAACAGGACAACAACTCATGTGCAGTTTAATAAGTTCACACATGCAATATAATAATAAACTTCTACAAACAACATAACATCATTTCATGTGTTTATAAATCAATATACAAAATATTACACATACAATTGCTGATTTGTTTATAGTATTTGATACTATATTTTTCCGACTTCATTCTTATCTTTTTGGACATTTCTATATCGCTTTTTGTACTTTTTGTACTACTTGTACTTGAAATATTTTGCTTAATAATGTTGACACTGAGAAAGACAAAGATTTCCAAAGTTCCTATCTTGTAATGTACCTGTAAAAAACACAATGCACTCTTCTGTAACAGCTACACATGTCAAATTTGGACTCATGAGAATGACTTTTTTGCCCCCCTGTTTTTTCACATCTAGCTGTTAAGAACATGACATCTGATCTCAGGGTCAGCCAAGCTAGCAGCTGCTGGAAGTTAAAAGTGAACTGTAGTATCTTGCCATTCATGACCCAGATCCTTGACACCACTTCCTCCATTTGCTGTTGGAACCATTTTATTCAAGTGATAGCAGCTTCTTGATTTTAAAAGATAGCTTCAAGATAGGTTTTATCTCTACAACTCATTTTGATTAAAAAAAAAAAAATCAAACTCTGTTAGTAATTGATTTGACAGTGATTGATAAACAAGACACTACTTAAATGGAAATAACAAAGAAGCCAAACAGAAAACTTGAGGACAGAACAAACATAAGGCTTTTCCCAGTGTTGCTCCTGATATGCTCTCTCTCTCTACAACTGTGCTTCAAGCAGAGTCTAATGATGAAATTATTGCACGTCTAAGTCAGACTGAGAAGGCAGGAACAGAAGCATGCAATGTGTCTGGCAACCAACAACCACAGACCCAAGATATCCATGCTGTGCTGAGAGAGATGAGCTCCTCATTAGCTGGACTGAAGGTGGAGACGAGGTACTACAGAGAGAGAACAAGGTATGATTCTATTTAGTTTACTGAAGCAGGTGGTGGTATGAGGAATGCTAAGAACATTAACAGTTTTTCTTTCCTTTTTTTTATTCTAAGAACATTCAATAAAAGTGAGAGAGCTGGAGCAACAGTACCAAGGTATAAACTGTCCGCTGGCCATTGACTAATGATTCTGATTAAATGCTTAGATCACACAGGAGAGGCAGTGATGATGCTAAACATTAGTCTTTACATATATTTAAAGGTTATTGACATATTATTGGTGTTTGTATATAATTTATAAGAACATGTCACCCAAGAATGATTAAGGAAGAATATTCATATTTTGGGATTCCCAAGTAAAAGTCCTGGTCTGTGATATTTTGTTTTGTCTCTTTTTTGCACAAACAGCTAAATTGAAAGAACTGAAGTTACAAAGTGCTGAGCTGGACAGGGTGAAGGAAAGGTACAAAGGTGAAGTATCTGATGTATCCTGAACAAAAACAAGGAACTACATATCTAAGTAACTTATCAGAAACAACAAGGAACAAGGAAGCAATAAGAAACAACAGTACCACCAAGCAACAATACACACAACAAAGCAGCTGTTTGCAGATATAACAGTGTTACATAGGATAGGAGGAATTCACCTCAGAATTGAAAAAATTAAAAAGTGGTTTGATATAAATAGGCTATCATTGAATTTGGACAAAACAAAGTTTATGTTGTTTGGAAATTGTAAAGGGAACGGTAATTTAAAGGTGGAGATAGAGGGTACACATATAGAGTTAATGAAGTAAAATTTCTGGGTTTGATGATCGACCATAAGATCTGCTGGAAACCTCACATCCAATATATTCAAGCTAAAGTATCTCAAAGTATTTCAGTTCTCAGTAAAGCTTAATATTCATTGAATAACAAAGCATTACATATTGTATACTGTTCACTTATTTTGCCATATTTGAATTATTGTGTGGAAGTTTGGGGCAACACCTACAAATCCTCACTCTGACCGTTATGCACACTCCAAAAAAAAAAAAGCCATCAGAATGGTCCATAAGACAGGTTTCCAGGACCACACGAATCAGTTATTTATAAACTCCTGCCTACTAAAACTCCCAGATTTGGTAGAATTTCAAACAGCGCAGCTGATGTATAAAGCCAGGAACAAACAACTACCAGATAATATCCAAAAACATTTTACTAACAGAGAGGGGGGTTAGGATTACTGGGGAAACCTTAACTTTAGGACCAGGAGTGTCCAAACAACCATGAAGAGAATGTACACTTCAGTCAGTGGTGTGAAGGTTTGGAATAAACTTATGCTTGGACATTGCTTCAGTTCTTGGCTGAGTGTGTTTAAGAAAAGGCTCAGACTGATGATTTTCAACAAGTACAGGGATGATGATCTGAGCTGAACCTGAATGGGTGTCTGTAAATAGCTGGTACATATTAGTGTGATTGTATATTTTTGTGTGGGTGTGTGTATGTGGTGCATAGTTGGATCTCCTTTGCTTTTTCTTGGTCCTTCTGTGTTGTGGTCTGGCACTGTGGCTGTTTGGGTCTGGTTTCCCTCAGTGGTCAACATTTGTGCCCTTGGTGGTGGGTCGGGGGTGGGGCTCTGAGGGTCTTTGAGGAACTTTGGGGGGTTTGTGTGGGGCACTGCATTGGCATGGGTGTTCAGGCCCTTGGTAGCGGTGTTGGGGGTTTTGCTCAGGTGCCTCCCGTCACTCTTCGTCGCTGCTGGGATGTCTCCGCTGCATGGCGGGGGTTCACCCCTGCTGGGGCGGGTTGGGTGGGCACACCCCAACCTGCCCCAGCAGGGGGGGCTCTCTGCTGTGGGGTGGGGGATCTTAGGGGCTGGCGGAGGGGGGGGTGGGTGGTGCCTGGGCGGGCTCATGGGTGTTGCTGCCGGGGGTCTGGGTGCTTGTGTTGATGTGGTGCCTTATGTAGGCCAACTGGGTCAGGGACCCTCTTAGTTCTGCTCTTGCCTCTTGCACAATCATTATGGGGGGCTGGTGAGGGGGACTGGGCTTGAGTGGGTTTAGTGTTGGAGTGCAGCATGGTGGGATGGGGGGGTATCTGGGTGCTCTCGGGGTGCACTGTGTGTGTGAGTGTGAATATGCAGAGTGAAGTATATGTAGTATGTACTGTAGTATATACTACAGCAGGGGTGTCCAGCTCCAGTCCTCGAGGGCCGCTGTCCTGCATGTCTTTGATGTTTCCCTGCTTCAGCGCACCTAATTCAAATGAATGGGTCATTAACTGACTTGTGCAGACGTGGATCACAAGCTGATTATGATTCATTCATTAGAATCAGGTGTGTTGTGTCAGGGAAACCTCTATGACATCCGGGACAGCGGCCCTCGAGGACCGAGTTTGGACACCCCTGTACTACAGTATATATTATAGTATGTACTGTAGTGTGAATGTGTGTGTATCAGTATATGTAATTAAATGTCTACGTCTATCTGGATATGAAATTACAACTAAAATTTAGGATAAAAAAAACGGATACATTTTAAGGGTAATCATGGAACATTGGAGAAGGGGTAGGATTAAATAAGTTTTACCTCTTCCTACCCCTTTTCAGACATGTTAAACCAGAAATGTGTTTTGCATATTGATATGTATGTGTATGTAGCGACTTAGTCCCAGTGGCGCTACTGGTGGTTGATTGGTCTGGCTTATTTCCTACGTGAGCTCAACCTTGATAAACAGTGAATACTCTTCTTTGATGTTTAAAATGAGATATATTTATTTTCCATTTCACCATCCATCTCCACTGAACAATATTCACACAAATATCTTTTCTTTTTCTAATCACAACTGAGCACAGTAGAAAAACTGTTTGCCTCCTGCAATTAACCACAGCTGAGTGACAAGACAGGTGCCCTCAAATAACCTCCCAACCTCATCAGCACAACAGACCTTAGAAAGGTAAACCCCCCCTAGTAGTTGGGAGGAAACAAAAAGAACATGACTCCTACACCCCAGCCCCTAATTGCATGTGACAGAAGACAAGCAATTACTATTCTAAAAAACAAAGGGAGCCATAAAAATCACAGTAGTTAATCAGACCATGGCTTCACACAGCAGACATAGTTTTGTTACAGGTCTTTCTATGACACCTGTTTTGGTTTGGAGACGAACCACGCGCACCAGTCCTTTCTTGTCTGGGAATGTTCTCAGAACCCTGGCAAGGATCCAAGATCCTCTTGATGTGGAGTCCACAACAAACACAATGTCCCCGGGTACGAGATTTCTTTTCTTCTTCATCCACCTTTGTCGTTCTTGCAATAGTGGTAAATATTCATGAATTCATCGTTTCCAAAAGAGGTCGGAAATGTACTGAACTTGCTTTCATCTTCTTCTGGAGTAGAGGTCATCTCTGTCAAATAGTCCTGGTGGAAAAATTGGTTTTCCTCTTAGAAGAAGCAAGTGATTAGGCGTTAAAGCCTCAAGGTCATTGGGGTCCTCTGATAATTTTGTGATGGGACAATCATTTAGCATTGCTTCAGCTTCGCATAGCACAGTATGAAACCCTTCATCATCTAATGTTTGCTGACGAAGCACAGAATGTAAAATCTTTCTGATCATCCGTATGAGGCGCTCCCAGACACCACCGTGGTGAGATCCAGATGGAGGGTTAAAACTCCATTTAGTTCCTTTGTGTAACATGGCTTTCTCAATTTGGTCATGGTTTAAAGCAGCTAAGGATTCTCGCAGCTCTCTCTCTGCTCCCACGAAGTTGGTGCCATTGTCTGATCTCATGTGTGAAACTTGTCCTCTTCGAGAGATGAATCTCCGCAGTGCATTAATGCACGAATCTGTGTCCAATGAGTATGCTACTTCAAGGTGCACAGCCCTACTTGTCATGCAAGTAAATATCACTCCATACCGTTTTACAGTGCTGCGCCCTCTTTTCACATTGATTGGTCCAAAATAATCAACGCCGACGTTGGTGAACGTCGGAAGATCAGGAACCACTCTCTCCACAGGCAAATCTGCCATTTGTTGTTCAGTTGTTTTCCCTCTGTACAGCTTGCAGAATAGACATTTTGCTATAACCCTTTTTACAGCTGAAATACCATTTGTGATCCAGAACTTTCTCCTGACAGTAGAAAGGACATGATTTCTGCCTGCATGATCAAGCTGTACATGGAAATGACAAAGAATAAGTTGGGAGATGTGCTGTTCTTTTGATAAGATGAGGGGATGTTTTATGTTCTCTGGAATAGCTGCTTTGGTTAGTCGACCTCCAACACGTAAAAGTCCTCCATCGAGCACAAGGTCCAATTTGGAAATACTGCTGCTCTTGGGTATAGCTGTTTGGCTGGAGGTTAATGCAGCGATCTCATCAGGGAATCTTTCCCGCTGGCAAAAAGCAACTATTGCTGTCTCAGCATCAATGAGGTCATCCAGAGACACCTTTTGATTTCCCAGTGACTCTTTGAATGCTTGCATTTCCCTTGTAATGTCCAACAGTGGTGATCCACTAGCATCTGCAAGCTGCAGCTCCTTTCTCTTCTTACTCATCTTAAGTAGAGTCCCTTTCAGCTTGATGATCCATGCCACAGCAACCTTTAATCTTTGCCAGTCTGAGAAAAAAGTTATCAGCTTGGAAATGGCATTTGGAATAATTATTGTTGCACTGACTAAAGGACTCTGCTTTACTTCTGGGTCATCAGCAGTTAAACTGAAGTCCATTGGTGACTTTGGCCACTTTTCCTCGGGTTCCCAAAGAAAGTCTGGGCTTTCCATCCATCTTTGTTTCAAAAGGTGGTCCTTTTTCAACCCATGAGAGGCCTCATCTGCAGGGTTTAAAGATGAAGGAATATATTTCCATTGTACAACCTCTGAGTTATCTCTTATGGTAGCAACTCTATTTGCAACAAAAGTTTGAAACCTCCTGTTCTCATTTCTTATGTACCTGAGTACTGATGAGCTGTAAGTCCAAAAACAGGCTTTCTTCAATGGCAGCTGAAGTTCTGTCTGAAGCATTTTGTCTACTCTGACGGCAACAACTGCAGCGGTGAGCTCCAAGCGTGGAATGGTGATGGGTTTAAGTGGTGCCACCCTTGCTTTGCCAAACAGAAAAGACACATGAATATGTTTGTTCACATTTTGCATTCTGACATATGTAACTGTGCCATAGCCGTTTTCACTAGCATCAGAAAAGTGATGCAACTGGGCACAGACTACTTTCCCAAATCCTTTGGGTTTGATGCATCTATTAACTTGGAAATCTTCCAAATTTTTCAGATCTTTCAGCCATTTGTTCCACTTTTCTTGGAAAACTGGAGGCATTGGATAGTCCCAGTCATATTTCTTTCTGCACAGTTCCTGTAACAGCAGTTTGGCTGGGAGAATGAGAGGTGCTAAAAATTCTAGTGGGTCGTAGATGGAGCTGAGCATAGACAACATACCCCTTTTGGTAGAAGGCCTTTCCTTGACTTTAGGCTTGAATTTAAAACTGTCCATCTCGGTGCACCATTGCAAGCCTAATGCCCTGTCCACAGGCAGCTCATCTCTCACCAAGTCCAGCTCACACAGGGTCTGGGACCTTAGCTCTCCTGGAATTCTTTGAAGTACCTCTCGGCTGTTGCTGATCCATTGAGTCAGAATGAATCCTCCTCTGCTGCAGATGGCGATAAGGTTGCTAGCCATGGCGATTGCATCCTCCTCAGAAGGCAGGCTCTTAAGAAGGTCATCCATGTAAAAGTTCCTGTTGACCGTCTCAATCGCATCAGGTGAAAAGTTAGCTTGGTTGTCCTCAGCAGTTCTTTTAAGTGCAAAACAAGCACAACTTGGAGAGGAAACTGCTCTGAATAGATGGACAGTCATGCGGTATTCCTCAAGATCCTTTTCCAAATTACCTTCAGGCCACCACAAAAACCGCAGGAAGTCCACATGCTCATCTGTAACCTTTACTTGATGGAACATGGCCTTTATGTCTGCCATTAGTGCCACATGTTCCTGCCGAAATCTCATCAGAACTCCTACCAATGAGCTGGTTAAGTTTGGGCCTTGCAACAGTTGATTGTTGAGTGACACCCCCTTGTATTCTGCTCCACAATCAAATACGACCCGTAACTTATTTTTTCGTGGATGGTATACACCATGGTGTGGTATATACCATACCTTGTCCTTTGTTGCCACCAATTGATGATCTGGCACTTGTTCAGCATAACCATTTTTGATGACATCAGCAATATAGTTGGTGTACTCCTCATGAAAGCTTGCATTTCTCTATACGTTGCAGAGCAATGGAGATGTTGTTTGGCATTGAGACACATTCCCTTCTGAAGGGTAGCTGGAAGCTGTAATGTCCTTTATCAAGGTTGAGCTCACGTAGGAAATAAGCCAGACCAATCAACCACCAGTAGTGCCACTGGGACTAAGTCACTACAATTTAGGTAGAAAAACTGTTTGCCTCCTGCAATTAACCACACCTGAGTGACAAGACAGGTGCCCTCAAATAACCTCCCAACCTCATCAGCACAACAGACCTTAGAAAGGTAAACCCCCCCTAGTGGTTGGGAGGAAACAAAAAGAAACATGGCTCCTACAGTGTATGTATAAAGATCGGTGTGTATACATTGGGTATAAATTTTGTTTATTTTTCATTTTTCTTTTTTTGGGGGGGGGTATGTCCATTTTTTATTTACAAGAGGTTCTATATGTTTCAGAATTATGGTTATGTACATGTGTCAGTGTATATTGATTTATGCATTATTATATATTTTATAAATATATTATATTATATATATAATATTATATTATAATATATTTACAGATACATACAGATTACATAGATTCATGATAGTGTTCAAATTGTCAATGCTTTAAAATATTGTTTTGACATGTCTGAAATGAATCAATAAAATGAAAAAAAAAATGAAATGATACAGTATTGGTGTGTAGCTATGTAGCTATCAGTTGCCCAAATCACTATCGTTGCATAAAAAGAAACTTTGAGATGTCAGAATGGAAAAATGTGCGTTCAGTCTACCTCTGTCTGTGGCTATTTGTGTATGACCTCCTCCCGAAGACCCTGACTGCTAAGCCTCAGCTCCTTACCCTGCCGGCCATCAGGTTATGCCAGGACAACCTGATCAGTGACAGTGAGGAGCTGGTGGCTTTAAAATCACTGTCCCAGGTGCCGTTCCATCTGTTCCTGTCACCGAGGCGGTCGACGCACCTCCCCTCACTTTCGAGGTGGTCGACGCGCCTTCACCCTCTCGTGTCTCCGAGGCGATCGACATGCCTTCACCTTCCCGTGTCTCCGAGGCAGTTGATAAACATCCCCTCGTCCTCAAGGTGGTCTACGCGACTTTGCCTTCCCGCGTCTTTAGCGGCGGTCGACGCGCCTTCCCGTGTCTCCGAGGTGGTCAACGCACCTCCCCTCGTTCTCAAGGTGGTCCACGTATGCTCGCCTGCAGCGGGAGCTGCAGCCGGCCGAGACTCTGCCGTCGCCGCTGCAGCTGGAGTTGCAGGCGGCCATGACTCCTCCTGGGCCCCTGCAGTAGGAGCTGCAGCCAGTCGTCACTCTTCCTGTGCCGACCATGTCTCCGCCTGGGCCGTTTGCCTTGTCGCCTCCTGGTTCCAGGCTGCCGTCGCGGCCGTCCGCCTGGCCTTTCGGTGTCCAGCCTGGAGGCCTAGTGACTGTTTTATGGGTTTGTCTTTGTGTGGTTCCCTGTTACCTTGGGGAACAGGGTCAGTTTCCCCTGTCCTCTGTGGGTCCATTAGTCTTCGTGGAATGTTTGGTGTTGTGCAGTCCTGCCTGTTCTCCTCTCCTCACCCTGTCTCCGGAGTTTTCAGTTAAGTTGGTACTTTCGTATTTTTGTGTTTCTTGAACTATTGGATTTTGGATTTTTTGCATTTGTGGTTTTTGGATTCTTGTTTTGTTGTGTTTTTCTTGATAAACCCATTTTTGTGTTGTACTCCTGCTCCTGGGTCCTCCCTTAACACCTGCACAACATGACAAAAAGTGACCTTTACACTACTTTTGAATTCATTATTGTATACATAATGTATTCTCTCTCTCTCTCCCTATATATATATATATATATATATATATATATATATATATATATATATATATATATATATATATATATTTATATATATTTTATATACACACATGGAGGAAATAAGTATTTGATCCCCCGCTGATTTTGGCAGTTGTCATACTAAGAAATAAATGAACAGTCTCAGATTTCTATGACAGCTTTATTTTAACAGTTATAGAAAGAATATTGAAAAAAATTTGAGAAAATTACATGAAATTAAAAATGAAAATTAATTTGCAAGTCATTGAGGGAAATAATAGTTACATAGTTAGTTCAGCATAGGTTTTAAGTTGGATGCCCTTCCTGACACATCCCTCTGCATATATTGGGGCTTTATTTTTTTGTTTCATTTTTTTTTCTTTTAGAACAATCAGCCAAGATGAGAGAACCAGAGTTGCGAAAGTCTGAATTGAACAAGCTGAAGCATCAGCACCAAGATATCTTAGCACTGTCAACATTAAAAAGCAGTTTTATACATTTGATTTTTCATCTGCAGTACTTTTGATGAAAATGTGTTTTTGTGAACAATAATTTTTATTCATACAATAATATAATCAGTCGTCAAAGCAAACTTTTGGTAATGAAATAATACTGATAAATCTTTCAGTCTGTGACTACTTACAGTAAAAACAATAGTTTATCTCACACGGCTTCATTATTTTAACTGATACAATTCCAGCACAGCTGGAGAACTGGTTACTGGTCACAGGTTTGTGAATTTGTAAATGAACAGGCTTTTGATTTCAACAAAATCACACATCACTGTTACGTCACCTGCTTTGATATGACCATGTTTCTGTTACAGTGAAACAAATGGATTTCTTAGCCTCTTTGTTAGACTCAGGCAGATGAGACACTGAACTGTTAACACATCTCTGGTCTTCAGAAATTTTGTAGTAAATATTGAAAATGCCTGTAACCTGAATACAGTTACTTAAATTGAAATATTTTATTTAATCATTTCAATTATTTACTGAAATAAAAATAAAAAACAAAATGTATTGCGAAGAAGACAATTTGAATAATGATCTCCATTTATAGGGATATGTGCTTATGAGAGACAAAACAGAAAAACATTAATTGCAATAATGACAAATACACACCTGATCAAAATTTTAAGAGCAGTTGAAAAATTACAAGAACTTACATTTTAAAAATAAGAAATGGGAGTGAGAGAAAAAAAAAATTAAAGTAAGCAATCTATTGCAATCAACAGTTAAACTGAAATAGGCTGTTCATTCTCATAATTTCAACGGCGCTGAGCCAGAGGATCCAATTGGCTGTCCGTCAAGACACGAGACGATCCTCGACCCAAATTAAGGTCATTACTGGTGTTGACTGCTGCCCAATAACCATCAGACAGCATCTGAGAGAGAAGGGCTTTTAAGAACAGAAAACGCCTTCACAGGCCTCGTCTCCTTCAGTGCTAGAAAATTGCCCATTTGGACTTTGCAAGAAATCACCAAACAAGGGACATTGAAAGTTGAAAGAAAGTTTTATTCTCTGATGAGAAAAAAATTTAACGTGGACGGTCCTGATGGCTTACAACATTACTGGCATGACAAGTAGATCCCACTTGAGATGTTCTCTACGCGTCACAGTAGAGGAGGCTCCATCATGATCTGGGGTGCTTCTTCCTTCAATGGATCAATGGAGCTTCATGACTGAGGCCCTCATCGGTGTGGTAATGACTGGGTTTTTCAAAGGACAATACTGCAATTCACAGTGTCTGCCTGACACTGTGACTTCTTCCAGAGGAATAATGTCACTCTTTTGAGCCATCCTGTGTGTTCCCCTGATCTAAATCCAATTGAGAACCTTTGGGGATGGATGGCAAGGGAAATATACAAAAATGGACATCAGTTCCAGACAGTGGATGCCCTCTGTGAAGCCATCTTCAAAACTTGGAGCAACATTCCCACCAGCCCCCTGGAAACACTCGCATCAAAGATGCCAAAACAAATTTTTGAAGTGATCAACAAGAACGGTGGAACTAGTCATTACTGAGTCCTTTATTTAAACTTTTTTTTTTCTATTTTAGGGGATTTTCTGGTCTTTTTTTGAGCTATGGGCCCCCGATTGTACATTTCCAGCTAGCCGGTACCCGCAAAATGCGGGTTTAGGAACCTCCGCTAACCGCTAATACAATCATCCGCTTGCTAAAGCCACTACCCATTATGCCAACTCCCTTACTCACTTTGTAGGTGTGGCAATGGGCGTGTCTTTTTCCCTTTCCGCAAACTCGGTATCTTGCGATCGCGGGTTGTGGGTAGCTGGTGGTCAGACCACCCAGTACCTGCAGTCTGGCCGATAGGAATTGTCTGTGTAAGAATATTTTTATGTATATATCAGCGCAGAGGAGGAGGAGGAAGGAAGAGAAGGAAGCTCTACAGCAGAGTCCCAGAAAGAGCTGCGCCAATCTGGATGAAAAGACACCCCATAGCGGTTTGCGGGTAGCGCAACCTGCTCTTAAAGGCAATGACTACTGACGCACTGATTGGTTTAACAGGTGGAACGCCCTAACCACTCCTATGAATAATGTAGCGGTTAGCGCAGGTGGAATAGCAGGTTTAGGAAGGTGGAAGATTGCGTTTTTTGCGGGGGAACGCCCCTCCCGCTACTCGCTGTCCCTAAATAGCAGCTTTAGGAGATCTGGCGGAAGATCGGGCCCATGGTCTTTAACTTTTGATCTGCTGATGAACAGGCCATTTCAGTTTAACTGTTGTTTACAATAGATTGCTTACCTAATTTTTTTTTTTTTTTTGTCTCACTCCCATTTCCTGTTTTGCATTTGAAACTCTACTTAGAGCCTTTTTAAGCTCCAACAGTGCAGCATGTAAATTCCTGCAAATTTTCAACTGGTCTTAAATCTTTGATCAGGTGTGTACAAGAATAGTACAGACAACGGAGTGTAGAAATAACCCAGTGCATCATGGGAGGTCCTCCAGCAGTTTAGGCCTATAGCACCTTAACTAAAGGGATGGTTCTGATTACCTGAGCCAGTTTTATCAAAAAGAGAACGTTTAAGCTTGATCTTGGAGGTAGAGAAGATGTCTGGGTCCCAACACTAACTGGGAGCTGGAAAATCAGGAAAAAAATCAGATAAGGGGGGATTAGGGAAACAAAAGTCCAAGCAGAAGAGACAAAGCCTTTCCATTTTATTGTTCAACATAAAGAAGTGCCAATGCAAACATTTTTGTTTTGAAATGGAAACAGTGGATAACAATTTGTCACTTTACTATGTTCATTGGTCCTTTTTATTTTTCTTTTTGTTTTTTTTTTTTTTTGACAGAAATGAAAACAAGTCCAAAGTAACAAGTCTTATCTTCTGCACCCTTTTCACATGAAAAGAAATAAAATCTGGTAATAATTGATCAGAATGTGATTAATGATAACATAAAACGCTATTTAAGGCTGGTTTAACACAGACTGAACATTTAGAGACGTTCTGAGAACAGGAAGAACAATGTTTTTTACATTCTTGTTGATCTGCTCTCTCTCTGCAGCTCAGCTTCAAGTAAAGTCTGACAATGAAATTAGAGCAAATTCCAGACAAACTGAGGTGGAAGGAAGAGAACCAGGAAATGTCTCTGACCACCATCAAACATGTACATATGATATCCATGCTGTACTGAGAGAGATGAGCAGCTTGTTGGCTGGACTGAAGGTTGAGATGAGATACTTACAGCAAGAAAACCAAGGTATGATTTTCAGTCATTTACTTTTACATGTGATAGTTGTAGGATCCCTCTTTGGATTTTATTCTGTTGATTGGAGCCTCTGCAGCCCTGAAAACTTTCACCCCGTACCAACCGGACCCGAGCACCGTAAGCCATAAAATTCAAGAATGCACGTTGCCATGGTGACTCTCCCCTGAGACCACCTTAAGAAGCCATTAAACATCATTTCATGACAGTTGGTATTTTGCAAACACCAACTCCTAAAGGAGGTCTGGTATCTATCAGACGTGCTGGTGCAGGAGAGCGCACCCCGGGAAGTTTTGTACAACCCCCACCTCTCGTCTTCTGAACAGACGATGAAAAGTTTATATAAACAATTTTCTTACAAACAAAACTACTATGATTTCCTTAAAATGTTATAACTCAAGACAAATAACATTTCACGAACACCAAAAAAAGAGAGAGACTGGGAAGTGGAGTGAAATGATTTTTTCTGTTTCAAATTCCTGTCCCTTTTATAACCTGATCTTCCACAGGACAGTTTGTTAAATGAAAGGTTAAAAGTTATTATTATCTTGTGACATAACTTGTGATATTTGTGTTTGTGATGTTTTACACACCCTGATAATAGTAACGGCTTAAATGTGTTTAAAACTTTGTTGGACTACGCATGCCGAGGAGACAGGGGAAAAGAAACTTCATCTCCCAGAATGCAATGCTCCAGATTTTCCGCGGGAAAATTTCCCATCTTCTGATTGGACAATATGGATCCTACCCCATTTATTTGCATAAACGCTCATGAAATATTCGGGGAGTATTAAAGCCGGATCAGCCCTTTTGTCCTGCCTCTTACACTTTTGTCTTTTCTCTCTGACGCCTTGCTTCTTCCTCTCTTAATTCTGAAACTTTCCCTCCTTTTTTTTATATTATTTTCTTTGAAACTTTGTGGTACGATAAAGACTCTGAAATCCATCTTAATTTGCTTAAGTTGTTACTTTGTTTCGACACCTTTTTCCAGCCCTCATTTTTACAGAAGCTTTATAGTCGTGCAGCATTGACTTTTGATAGAACAATCACGAGTCTCAACCAACGAAGTAACTTGGTAACCTTTTTGTGTTGCTGCAGTGTCCAAACGCGACGTTTGACACCCGAAAGCCCGCCTAGAACTTTTGCCGAAACCCCAGAGTTTGGCATTAGTGTAACAACTTTTGATTTTTGTGCCGTCTTTTCTTTTGGGGCCGCACGTCAACTTTAACGTGCAAAACGAACTTTTAACTGCCGGTTCCTGTCGACCGAAGCCAGAGGCCACGGGACCAACTCGCCTGCCAGACGGGAGAAAGCGGTACGACCCGCCGAGTCACGCGCTACGTCCGGAGACCTGACTCCAGGGACTTCAAAGAGAGCCATCGACCAGACACGGTTCCCGGATAGCCACTGCGAACTGTGCCAACCGATGCGCCGAAAAGTAAGCGCCAGACCTCCTCCAGGGTAAGGCTGAAAGAGATCTGATTTGGTGTCTCCCAGTGTTGACGGTTCCGACCGGTCCGTGCGTCACGGACCACGTCCGGACCACACTTCCCCATTATTCGGCAGCTAATTAGTTCGAGAATTGCCCCTCTTTATTAATTTGTTCACTTTGATAACAGATTAGCTGTTAGCAACCCGTTCGTACCCGCCATCTTTTTTGTTATGACTTTCTTCCTTCCTTCTTCTCCCTATCGTCACTTCCTGTCATGCGCTATAGCCAAATATGAAGAATTCGCGATGTTGATGTGCCTGTTTATATATATATATATATATGAATGTCTTATATGTTTTGCGTTCTTGTCTGTGTCTAAATAAATGTTGTACAACGTATTAGAGACTCTGATGATTGATTTTCCATGGCCAATCCAACTCGTCAAGAACCCACTATAAATTGTGACTTATTTGTTCTTTTAAGTTTTCCGTCTTTAACAAAAGCCGGTGGCACCCTAGGTAATTATTAAAATATTAATAAAGTCACACGAGTACCCCTACATAGTATTTTGAATGACTGCCTTAAACTACTGAGAGTATGTTTACAATGAGGGTTCGTATTTAATTACCTGTGGTTTTTCTTTTAACTATTATTTTTCAGAGCAAGTGAAAAAGACAAGGGATCTGGAGCAGCAGTATCAAGGTAGAGTCATGAGAGAAAGAAAAGACTTTATCATTCAGTCCTGAAATTTTATGGACATGAAGACATAATTTAAAACAGAAACCTGACTGCTACTGTTGGTCAAATGCACTAACCTGATCAAAAGCAAGTGTGGAAACTTTGAAAAAAGAAATGGTTTTTAGTTTTATGCTGATCTAGAAAATCAAATGCCAGAAAAACCCAATGAACTTATTTCAAAATTCCTCCACAAATATGTGACAGAATGAAAGAAATATATATACAGATGATTTTTCATTATTTCCACTGAAGGTGGTTCCAGAACCTCCTGAAGGATGTACTTAGTTTTTCTCACTCTTTTGTAGCAGACTTTCTGAGTGTGTGTGTATGTTACAGAGCAGTCAGCTAAGGTGAAAGACCTGGAGTCACAAAAGACGGAGCTGAAGCAACAATACCAAGGTAGAAACTGTATATTGAACAGAGACTAAAATAATATTTAAAATGTGTAAAACCAACAGTAAAGACAGTATACATATACATATAAAGACAGTATGTATATATATATATATATATATATATATATATATATATATATATATATATATATATATATATATATATATATATATATATATTATGGCTGGGCAAGTTAACGCATTATTACCGTGTTAACTCATTAATTAATTGATGCTGATATTTATTTTATTGCGCGTTAACGCACGTTGCTCACATGCTTTTGTTTTGAAAAGTCTGTTACCGGCTACTGCAGAACCGGAAAAGAATTGGCAGGAAAAACATGCGGGAAAGCTAAAACAGACATGGAGAACGGTAAAATCTGTGTACTTTGTTCAGGTTGCAACTCAGGTAGCAATATTAACAATTCTATTAACAAAAAAACTTTCAAACCCCTTTGTTCAAGACGATCACGTCATTCCTCCATGTTACATCAGATCTGCTCCATGTGTTCACTGTCCTGCAGTTCTCTAGCTGGTTACTTCAGTGCAGCTCCATCTCGTGGCACAGATGTGTAACGACAACAAAAGGTCTAGTCCTTGATTATAAAATAACCCCCAGTTTTGAGAATATGACTTCTAGATTAAAATATCTAGAAAAAATATTAAATCAAAGCCATTTCCGGGTCACGTAAACCAGACAATTAAATATTAAAAACAAATTCAGTCCTGTGGCCCATTTTCTAAACTTGAAATATAAAAAAACAGGCATTTTTTGTGTGTGTGTTAAATTAAAAAACAAAAAACAAAATAAAAAGTTTTCATTTTTTAAATGTTTGATTGACAATTGAAAATGGAAAAAAAATGATTCACATATAATTACGGACTGATAAAGTTAAAGAACTTTAACATGGACATTTTCATTTTAAAGTTCTCCCAGACGGAGGATTCAACAGAAACAAGGTTATTTGTAACAACTGCCAAGTTGAACTCCCCATTAAAAGTTTCTGCTGTTACCTCAGAAATTACCTGTTTTAATGTTCTGATTTTGACCTCTAGATTGTTATGATTTTTTTGGTAGACTTTTTTTTTCTTTTTTTAATAAAAACAGGATGACATTAATGCCCTGGCAGTGGCAATAAGATTTATTTTATTTTACATTTTTTAAGATGAGATTTACACTAAATAAGTGTTACTGACAAGTGCTGATGTTAAAAGTGTTTGAGCAACAAATGCTATGACACTTAAATTCATATGGCAGCAGAACATTTAAATAAAAGTGACCTTTACACTACTTTTGAATACATTATTTAATTTTGCGTATTCAATGCGATTAATCGTGATTAATCAGGGAAATCATGCGATTAATCGCGATAAAAAATTTTAATCATTGCCCAGCCCTAATATATATATATATATATATATATATATATATATATATATTCATTGTTTCCAAAAGTTTACTTGTTCATTTTACAGTGACTTTGTAAAACTCTTGTCTTGTTTTTTGTGTTTTAGAACAAGCAGCTAAGTTGAGAGAAATGAAGTTACAAGAGACAGAGCTGAAGCAACAATACCAAGGTAGAAACGTTATATTGAGCAGATAGTAAAATAATATTTAAAATGTGTAAAAGTCACATAAAGAACCAACATTTAAATCCTGTGTTTGTTTTTGATATTTTAGAGCAGACAGCTAAAGTGAGAGAACTGGAGCAACAGTATCAAGGTATTTACTGTATTTAAGCAAATACAAAATTACATGTTACAGACAATATGAGCTCTGAAAAATAGAATTATTAAATATAAAAAAAGTATTTAACCTTTGTGTCATGTTCGTTTCTCCCCCCTTACTTTAGTGCTCCCGGTCAAATTTGACCGGCCTGTTTTAACTGCTCCTACATTAACAGAAAAACCACTGATCATCAACAAATTTTATTTAACTCCCTTTTAAGCTGTAAACAATGCCTCAAACTAGTGGTTTATATGAATAAATGCATATACAAATGAATATACAAAATACGGGGGTGGGGGGGTTGCCTCACACACAGGAGTGACATTTTTAGTGACCTAATTGATTACTTTGAAATGTGGAACAAATGTTATACATTTAGTTTGGAAGGTGTGGTTCATGCAGGGTGCTATGTGTGTGTGGTGGTGTATTTGTGGTTGTGTACTATCTGATGGATGAACACAATCTAGGGTCACCCATTAATTTCCTATGGCGGTCATTTTTGACCGGGAACACCACAGGTGTTACAAGGTTGAATAAACTACTCAAAATTCAATGAAAGTGGTGATCAGCAATTATATATGTACAAATGCCTTGAGTGGAAGATATCATAAGACCCTGAGACAATCAAATGTAAAACACAATATTTATGATTGATGAAAGTAGGAAATAGAATAGAATAGAATAGAATCCTTTTATTGTCACTGTACATAGGTACAATTAAATTAAAAGCAGCATCTCTTGTTACAGTGCAAAAAAAGAGTACAAAACAGTGCGGATCAGTGAACAAAGATATGCAATGTAGAGAGAATAGTGCAGATGCTTGAGGTAGTACAAAAAATATGTGCAGTGTAAAGCAAAATAGTGCAAATGATCGAGGTAGTACGAATAAAAGAAGGTGGGGGTATGAGGATATAAGGTGCACAGTGAAGTCCTGATACGGCATAACAGATACTATTTGCAGGTGCTACATGCAGATTTTTTTTTTTTTTTTTTAGTTAACACATCTGGTGGAATATTGCACAGACTGGTTCAGGGCAGTTATGGCTTTGGGGAAGAAGCTGTTTTTTCGTCTGTTGGTTTTGGACCTGATGACCCTGTAGCGTCTTCCTGAGGGCAACAGGTCAAACAGGTCAGAGCCGGGGTGGGAGCTGTCCTTCATGATGTTAGTGGCTCTGCTGAGGTATCGGGAGGTGTAAATGTCCAACAGGGAGGGGAGAGGGCGGCCGATGATCCTCTGCGCTGCTTTCACAACCCTCTGGAGCCTTTCCCTGTCTGCAGTGGTGCAGCTGCCGTACCAGACTGCAATACAGTATGTCAGCAGGCTCTCGATGGATGAGCGGTAGAAGGTCAGCAGCAGGCTGGAGTCCAGGTTGTATCTCCTGAGGACTCTCAGGAAGTGCAGCCGCTGCTGAGCCTTCTTGGAGATGGCAGTGACGTTCTCAGACCAGGAGATGCTGTCTGAGATGAGGACGCCAAGAAACCGGAAGGTGTGGACCCTTTCCACTCTCGCCGTTGATGTAGAGGGGGGCTGGGTCGGTGTTGTGTTTCCTGAAGTCGATGATGATCTCCTTGGTTTTTCTGGTGTTCATAGCAAGGTTGTTCTCTGAACACCAGGCTGTCAGCTTCAGGACCTCCTCTCTGTAGGCTGCCTCGTCCCCCTTCGAGATGAGTCCGACCACCGTAGTGTCGTCAGCGAACTTCACTATGAGGTTGTTGTTGTGGGTCGGACTGCAATCGTTGGTGTACAGGAGGGGGCTCAGCACATAGCCCTGAGGAGAGCCGGTGCTCAGCATACGGGTGGAGGACAGGTGGGGGCCGAATCTCACAGTCTGGGATTCAGGGGCGCCGCTAGGGATTTTGGGCCCCATGAAAAGAATCTTTACAGGGCCCCCCAACACAGCAGCGAAATTTGTTGATGCTATTTTTGATCATCATTAGGGGCCTCTCTGGGCCCCCCTCAATCATGGGCCCCTATAATCCGTATCCTTTACCCCCCCTTTTCGGCGCCCCAGCTGGGATTATTGTGTTGAAGGCAGAACTGTAATCCACAAAGAGCATCCGGACGTAGCTGTGCTGCTCCAGGTGGTTCAGAGCAGAGTGCAGAGCTACAGCGATTTTGGTGGCTGATTTCAGGCAGGACGGGACCACTGCCTGGGCCAGGAAGGTGTTGAAGATCCTGGTGAAGGTGGGGGTGAGCTGGTGGGCGCACGCTTTGAGCACCTTACCTGGAACTCTGTCTGGGCTGGCAGCTTTCTTGGTGTTCACTGTCAGGAGCACCCGTCTGACATCATGCTCCTGTACAGTGAGTGGAGTGATGGAGGATCCTTGTGGGGGCGGGGCTGGAGCAGGTGGGTGCTGCTGTGGTGTCTCAGAGCGAGCAAAGAAACCGTTCAGCTCCTCTGCCAGCGGCGCACTCAGGTCTGCGGTTGACACATCACTGCCTCTGAAGTTGGTGATGTGTTGTATGCCTTGCCACACCTCCTGGGAGTTGTTGCTGGACAGGTGGGACTCTATTCTCATCCTGTGGTCCGCCTTGGTTTTCTTTATTCCTCTGTTCAGGTCAGCCTGAGCAGCTCTGTATAGAGCTCTGTCACCTGACCCGAAGGCGGCGTTGCAGGCCCTGAAGAGTGAGCGGACCTGGCTGGTCATCCAGGGTTTCTGGTTAGGGAAAACCCAGATGGTTTTGTCTATAGTCACATTCCCAATGCAGAACTTGATGTAGTCCAGTACCGTGTCTGTAAAAGTATCCAGCCCCTGATGTTCAAATAAGTCCCACTCTGTCCGGTTGGTCAGATTTGACCCGAACACGACAGAAAGGTTAATAAATGTAATGAAACAACACCCAGGTTTTCAGTCTAAGTGTCGTAGTGGATAGTATGGAAGATGAAAAATGCGGGAGAGTCAGTAGGTTCACAACCAAACGTCCTTTAATCGTTCTCACCAAAAAAAAAAACAAGCTCAAACAGAATACTCCATGGCTTGGGACACAACGACAGGAACCAGATAAATAACCGAGCCAGGATCGAACAGGGAAACCCACAGGCAAAAACACGGTGAAAATTAACAGTACGATCTGGCAAACAAAAAGGGGAAGACAAGAGTTAAATACACAGAGGGACAAATGAGAGGCAGGTGCAAACAATCAGGAAAATACACAGAAATGAAGGAGAACACAACAACAACAAGACTGACCTTCAAAGTAAAACAGGAAACAAGATGGACAGGGGAGACGAGAACACTAACTAAACTCAGAAACAGAGAAGAAAACCAAGAAAGCTTGCCATGCAGTGTTGCCAGATGTACGATTATTATCGTATTTGTATGACAGTTTACGTCATTTGTATGATGTACAATCAATTATTGTAAAAAAAAAGAAAAAACAAATGTATGATAATTTCCACCTTCTCATAAAACACCTATTTAGCTATTTCAAATTGAAAGCTTTTAAGCAAAAAAAATGATGGGGTACTTTTATTGTGAAGCAGCTATAGAAAGTCTGTTCATATAATGTCCCTTTTGAGCGTGTCCTCTTGTGGTTGAAAAATACTAACAACTCCTATCACTATAATATGGACCAGTGGTGCGCAAACTGTAGTACACGAGCACTCTTTGGTGGTACGCTGGGGAACGTCATGACTTTCCACATTTTTTCCACATTTTTATTTTTTTTAAAAAATCGGAAACATACAATGCATTATAAAATACGCTTCAAACAAAATGTGTAGCTTGAAATGATTAAAATTGTCTTATAAAAAATAGATTTTAAGTGTGTTTATTTTGCTCTTTATGAGAGTATGAGTATGTGAGAATTGTTGGACAGAGTTGAAAATGTCTGATTCAGTAAAGTAACAATTCAGGCAACTATAAATCACCACAATAAGGAATAAACATCTCTGTGTGTTTAAAGCTAATTGAGAAGGCATATATGGCTATATTTTAAAATGAGTCATCATGGTGGTACTCGGAGAGCTGAACCACACCATAACACCAAGTGAACATTTCTCATATTGGTAAAAATTAAACATTAGTCATTTCCAACAACTACAATGTCTCTTCTCACATCACTTTTTTTTATGTCCATAAATCCAGCACAAGTAGAAGAACTAAATACCATTAAAGTCTGGGCCAATATCACAGACAACCAGGTGAAGGCTCTAATAAGAGAGGGAGAAGGTTTGTGAATTCCAAAATTATATAATTACTAACATCACTGAACATTATTTACTGATATTTCAGTGTGTTAACTGTGTTTCTCTCTCTCAGTGAAACAAGTGGCTTTTTCAGCCTCTTTGCTTGCTTCAGGATCAGGGACTGTTGGACCATTCAACGCACTCACAAATCTGGTCTTCAGAAACGTTGCTACAAATATTGGAAACGCCTATAACCCAGACACAGGTAATCACATTTATACATGCCAGTGAGAACAGCCAAAAGCACATGAAATGTTTTTATTTTTTTTTTCCAAATTTGAATCTATCCACATACTGAAATGGTTTCAAGTGTGAATCCATTCAGATCAATCACATGAAGACGTTTAGCCAGGAGGGCCACACTACCCTCTTTTGGACACCCTGTTAAAAAACAAAAGACAAAACAAAAAAAAACAAAAACAAAAACAGATGTCTCAAATATTCAACTTTACAGCATAAAATACTAAAACTTTGAACTTCAGTAGTAGGTCTGTGTCTTATAATGATATACATGGTTTGATATTTTTTATATTGAGGCTAGATGTATTTTTTTGACGGTATATGATGAGACGATATCCTCTGCAACAGTATAGTTTGTCCAGTATTACAGTTATATTTCTAGAGTTGCCTGTCTACCTGCTTCTTCTCTCTTTGTGTCTCAAATCTTCATCCTTAACCGTCTGCAGCTGACAGACACAGACAATAGGCTTCTACTAAGCTACTGAAAAGGAGCTGGTCAGTAAAACTAAAGACAGTTACGCGATTATTTGATAATGGTTCAGAATTCAAAGTATCAGATGAGCAGCAGAATAATAAAGTTTGTACAGAACACTGCCACAAAAGACAAAACCAGGAATTTATTAAACTTTTAAAAAGTTTTCTGACCACCTTATGACCCAAAACAAATGATGGTGAAAAATAAATAAAAAGTGAAAAGAGTAGAGTACAACTAAAACAGCTGCCTAAGAAAGACACAAAATTCACCACTGTGAGACCAATGAATCACCCACACAATCTGTTGTGAGATTTTTATTTATTTATTTTTTTTGCTGTAGCTGTTGTTGTTAATTCTCAATTTCAATGATGGTTTTTAAAAACTAACAAAAACATAAGTAAAGATATGAAATAAACTGTTCACAGGGTTTTTCATTGCACCGGTGAGAGGAGCCTACCACTTTGAGTTCTACATTTATGGACATGGACATGTATCACATCCTACTGGTGCTGTACTGGTGAAGAATGGACAACATATTTTCATTGCATATGAACATCAGTCATCTTTGGCTGTTAATCCTTCTAATGGTGTCACATTGCTGTTAGAAGTTGGAGATGTTGTGTTTTTACGTCAGTGGACAAACTCAAGGATTTTTGATAATGAGAATCGTCATACAACATTCAGTGGTCACCTACTTTTCATCATGTGATCAGCAAACAGCTTACTTTTCTCTCTCTCTCTCTCTGTCTGTGTCTGTGTGTTGTCGAGTGAGGCATGGATTTTTGGGATAATCTCGGCTGTTAGGTTTATGGAATATTTTCGAAGAGGGAAGTATTCGAAAAAGAAATGTGATTAAATTGATTTAATTGTGAAACAAGGGAATTATTCTCTAACTTTGAAATAAGGCAGTGTGTCTGAATACAGCAGTAGTGTTATTTGTTCCATTGTGGAATGTAAACAAAGTGAGATAGCCAGCTCTGTGTGCCGCGTTGAAGGTAAACAATGGCTGTCAGGCTACTTTAAAATGCAGAGGACGAGAGGAGTTGGATGAAGGTATTAAACCCAATAGAAATATTGATTGCTCTAATGACTAAGCTAGAATGGGATTGGATAAAGTGTAAACTTGGTTTGTCAATTGAGTAAAAACTCTTTTTGAGGGAAAAGTTAAACGGGATTGTTCAGAACAACTGTGTGCTTCAAGTTAGAGACCTTGGCATGAAGGAGGTAATCTCTCCTACATACACATAGCTGAGTAACTGTTGTTAACACTTGATAGGGAGAGAGACAGCCGGGGGCGAATAGCTTTGAAACTTCAGTGCATTTGGTTCCACATGGACCGATCAGGTTAGCCTTGTGGGATGGATGATTTGTGTAAGACTTGGGACATGTACCAATCATGTAAGAATATGTAAATATGATTACACATGTCATTGTAAGACCAATCAGAAAGTGTTATGTAAATATGATTATGCACACCCTACTGTGTGAAACCAATCAGAACGTGTGAATCCTGAATAAGCAAGGACTTTGGGGGCTGGAGCAAGTCAGGCATGGCCGGCCAAGAGGCATAAAAGCGGAGGTTTTGAGAGAAATAGCGTTCATTCTGTGGAGCGTTCTTCGAAGGATGATCGGCTGGGACCAGGACCTAACCACCACCAAGGGATTACTGGAAATGTATTCTTCAAGACAAGAATGTTCAGAACGGAATACCCATCTTTCACAGTTTTTGAGGAATATATTTGGAGATTTTCAGATTTTCCCTAGCTCACTGCAGGAGAGGAGAAGGAGCCGGATACCAGAGTTCCAAGGACACCCACCCTGTTATTGGAAGGACCTGCCTCAACACCTCGCTTTGCAGCCTTGGATAAGAGCAATCTGGCCACTTGCTCATAACAAACCAGCCTGAATCAATTCAAATAAATAAATTCAATTGGAATTATAAGCCACAGCTCACATCAAACCAACTTGAATCGATTCAAATAAATGAGATTGGAATTACAAGCTACAGTTCTTCCTAACAGCCCGGATTCCATGGAAATAATCGGAATTACAAGCCACTGCCTGTATTAACACAGAAGAACGGAGTTGCCAGCTGTGGCATTATTGTGGAGTATTAGAGTTTGTTTTCCAATGTTCAATCAATGTTTAATCAATGAAATGCTGTCGCTTAACCCTGCTAACCTGTTTAATAAATATAAAATTAACACAAGACGTTGTGGTTGATATTGAAACTGTCCCTACAAGTGTACACAGGTGTGCCTCTGCATAACAACACAGGTTCTGATTGGTTACTCTAGCCCCCTATTATCACAGAGCCTTGGGGCTTGCTGTCCAAGCCACTAAACTTAACCTAGCCGGTAACAAGAGCCCAGATCATAAGGGGGGAGCTGCAGTTAACGAATGTGGCTGATAACAGTACCTAAAGCCAGGCTATTCCTTTAGGGTAGTTATCAGAGTAGGCAGGGTAGACATTTGGATGGATTGATGCAGTGAGAGCTCGGCGAATCTTCCCTGACACCAGCTTAAACAAAGTTGAAGAATTCTAGTGAGGTAAACCCCCTAGACCGCAACTTTGGCCCCGAAGGACGGAGAGCTGGTCCCGGTAACAGACTCTGCTGGTCAGAGATTGAAACCATTACCTGGGGGATCTAACAGTGTCTGTATATGACTGTGTGTGTAGGAGCATGAGTCCACTACAATAACAACAAGTAACACTATAGCCATGACATCTCAGAAGAAACAATTCTTTTTTTTTTCCTTTACATTCTTTTATTCTCTTTAAATCCACGTCCACAGCACAACGCTGGTATGTACAGGGCAGACATAGCTTTTATTTCAATCAGTTATTAAAACAGGTTCTTGAAGAATTTAACTTCAAGGATTACATCAGTAACTTCATCTTAAAAGAAAATATGTAGCCTACTGGTGGTTATAAATAAAAATAAAACTATGTTTTCATTAATAAACACAGTCCAAACAGAAGCATCCTTCTATTCAAACAATGTCTAAAGTACAAACTACCAAACAAAAGCTGGTAAAAATTAAAAACGGACAACCAGTCAAGTATACAACAGAAGTAGCAAGCAGCCAAACAAAGCTGGTGAATTAAATGGAGCTCAAAGCACTGAACCTGTAGTTTATTTATGATCCTCTGTGCAGATTTTTTAAATTCTTGGAAACTGGTGCAAGCTTTGCATTGCAGGTGCAACACTGAAATAAGAAGTTATCTCAGTTTCCATTGACATGGGCGCATCAACTGCGACACTGGGCGCCTCATCAAATGAAAAAATGTCCTCAGTGGAGGGGACAGCAGCAGGAGCCGAGGAACCCAACATCTGCCCTTCTTTGACCCAGCGCAGTCTGAACTTGGGCAGTGAGACAGCGGCTGGCAGTGCTTCCTTGGAGTCAATCAATGCAGAAGATCAAGTTTTCATTACTTCCTCAAGAACTTTAGGCAATCCAGTGGTTATTTGCGATAGTTCATTTTTCTTTGCGTGACTGTTAGATTTTTATTCTTTTCTCTGATCAACTGAAAATAGTGCGCATATATCCATCTTGGTAAGGGGGGGCTCCTCCGCATTCATAACCTCCGACTTCCACTAACTGACCGCCACAGGCGGCATATATTTACCCTTTGAAAAAAAAAAAAAAAGCGGGGAGGCATTGTAACGTTCGTTACTGAAATTGTAACGAGTAATATATTACTAGTATTTTAATAGTAATGTGTTACCTTAATGCGTTACAGCAAAAAGTAATACATTACTGTAATATAATTACTTTTGTAACGCGTTACTCCCAACACTGGTGCTTCACTCCTCCACCTGACTCCACGCAGCAGTTGATTGTACTCAGTTAGGTGCAGACACAGTGAGAGCCTGGCAGAGCAATGATAAGAATCACGGGAGGACTGAATGTGAACTGTTAAGCCCTGTGGAAGAGATTGCCCTTCTTCCAAAAGTATACAGGAAAATCCTGATGCAGTTCAAATAAAGCCTCGGCCCATAAAACAGCCTATATGAATGACACGGCTACTGCTGTGTTCAATGAAAATTATGCTCTAAAAATGCTCACTGACGATATTGCTCCTGGTGACAGCATTTCTGAGGTTGGTGGCAAAACATGTTCATCTGCTAGCCGCTCCAGCCACAAGTCCACAAGGTCCTCAACCTCCTCAGCCTTTATAAAAGCAGATGCTGAGAAGACGGTTCTCCTCGCTATGGCAGCTGTCTTAAAAGAAAAACCTGATTTGGAGGAGTTCAGGAGGAGCAAATCAGACCAGTAGCAGATCTAGGATTTTTCTGAGTAAGGGGCCATCAAGGAGCCACAATATTCATAGAGGGGCCAAGAGTTGTCCTTGCGCACAATCCCTGGTTTTGGTAAGGTTTATACATTTCAACACTTAAATGTAATTTAAAAACAGCTCATACAGTAAAATCTTCTCACTAATTCTACATGCTTTGTCATTGTACATAGACAAAATACTCAAACACACAGCATATGAGAAAATAACGCATTTTATTCCTTTATTTTTTAAACCTTACTTTTTCACAAATACTGTCATTTCAAAACATCTCTCTCTCACAAACATACACAAGGTTCCATGTGGGTGACTACTGTATATTTTGCTTTTCTTTTTTGTGCTGCTTCATTAAGTGGATTTTTCTTAACATCATGAAACAAAGAACGTATCTCATTCCACATTCCTCTTCTATGTCCAGGACAACTGAACACCTCTGTGACTACTGCTCCCAGTCCATAAAAACCTTAGTGTAATAAACCATTTACAACAGTAGAACAACTCACATATAGTATGATCAGTTTACTCGTGCAATAAAATAATTAACCTCTTCTTACAAATAAACATCTTTTCATGGGTTTATAAATCAGTATGCACAATATTACACATACAATTGCCGAAATGTTTATAGAATTCGATGCTCCAATTTTTCCAATTTTACTCTTATCTTTTTGTACATTTCTATATCGCTTTGTGCACTTCTATTGAAATGTTTTGCTTTATAATGTTGACACTGAGAAACACAAAGATTTCCAAAGTTCCTATGTTGCAATGTACCTCTACAAAAAGCAATGCACTCTTCTGTAACAGCTACATATTCAGCTATACATTCATTAATATGTCAGAACTTGCTCCCTGCTTTTTCACATCTACCTGTTAAGAACATGACATCTGATCTCAAGGTCAGCCAAGCTAGCAGCTGCTGGAAGTTAAAAGTGAACTGTAGTATCTTGCCATTCATGACCCAGATCCTTGACACCACTTCCTCCATAACTGTTTTATTCAAGTGATAGCAGCTTCTTGATTTTAAAAGGCAACTTCAAGATAAGTCTTATCTCTACAACTCATTATGATAAAAAAAATCAAACAAACTCTGTTAATAATTGATTTGACAGTGACTGATAAACAAGACACTACTTAAATGGAAATAACACAGAAACCAAACGGACAATTTGAGGACAGAACAAACACAATTGTCATAACTTGAGGCAGGATGAAGGACCCAAATGCATGAGTGCAAAACAAAAAGCTATTTATTAACAAAAAAACAAAAGTCCAAATGTAACCAAAAATCCACACAGGGTATGCAACAAAAAGGGAAAAACAGAAATCCAGACGGGTGAACAAGCAGACAAACCGACAGAGAAACTCATGGAACACAAGACAATGGACCAGCACAGACTGGGGAGATGACAAGACCTAAAAAGACAGAGGGACAAACGGGAGGCAGGTGCAGATGATCAGGATAACGAGAGGGAGGACGCAAAGCAGAAAACAATGAGGACAGGACAGACCTTTCAAAGTAAAACAGGAAACAGAGCAGACAAGAGACAGGAAGTGACACCAACTTGACATGTAACACAGACAGACTGCCATGGCTGACCAAAACCATGACAATGTTATTCCCAGTGTTGCTACTGATATGCTCTCTCTACAGCTGCGCTTCAAGCAGAGTCTAAAGATGAAATTATTGGATGTCTAAGTCAGACTGAGAAGCCAGGAACAGAAGCATGCAATGTCTCTGGCAACCAACAACCCCAGACACAAGATATCCATGCTGTGCTGAGAGAGATGAGCTCCTCGTTAGCTGGAGTGAAGGTGGAGACGAGGTACTACAGAGAGAGAACAAGGTATGATTCTATGTAGTTACTGAAGCAGGTGGTGGTATGAGGAATACTAAGAACATTAACAGTTTTTCTTTCCTTTCTTTTTTAAGAACATTCAATAAAAGTGGGAGAGCTGGAGCAACAGTACCAAGGTATACACTGTCCACTGGCCATTGACTAATGATTCTGATTAAATGCTTCACAAATCACACAGGAGAGGCAGTGATGATGCTAAACATTAGTCTTTACATATATTCATAAGTTATTGACATATTATTGGTATTTGTATATAGTTTATAAGAACATATCGCTAAAGAATGATTAAAGAAAAATTTGGGATTCCAAAGTAAATATCCTGGTTTGTGATATTTTGTTTTGTCTCTTTTTATCACAAAACAGCTAAAGTGAAAGAACTGTAGTTACAAAGCGCTGAGCTGGACAGGGTGAAGGAAAGGTACAAAGGTGAAGTATCTGATGTATCCTAAACAAAGATAACTTATCAGAAGCAACAAGGAGCACTACTACTAAGCAACAATGCACACAACAAAGCAGCTGTTTGCAGATATAACAGTGTTACATAGGATACAGTATTGGTGTGTAGCTATGTAGCTATCAGTTGCCCAAATCACTATCGTTGCATAATAAGAAACTTTGAGATGTCAGAATGGAATGGATGAACAATAATCTACCTTCCCATGGCTGGAAGTGTCTTATCCCAATATATCTATGAAGTTATCTTGCTGAATCTCCAGGTAATGTATTTCTGGCATTACTTTTTGCAGGAATGTTTTGTTGATGTAGAGAAATACCTTTCCTTTGCTAAATTACCTCCTTAACCACACTGAGTCTTTCTTTGTCTCTCTTTTGTAATATGCCACATGTCCAGAAGTAGACCTGCAGGATCAGGATGCATCTTCTCATAGTAATCATCCTCTGCTGGGAATAATGCTAATTAATGAGTAGTGGGAGCGTTGCCACTTTGCAGTTCATTGGCATTCATGGCTATGCATACATTCTTTAGAATCAGAGTTTTATCCACATTTGTGAATTCAGAATAAGTTTTTTTAAAGAGGTGACTTATGTGAATATTTACTCACAGATTTATAAAGATTCATGAATCTACGTAAACATCACAGGTCTCACCACCGTATTGTATACCTTTCCTTTCATTCCTGCCGAATCTTTTATCACACATCACACCTGACACTTTTCTCCACCTGTTCCAACCTGCTTGCACACATGTTTCTTCACCTCTTTTACACACCCTCCACTGATTCGGACTGTTGATCCTAAGTACTTAAAATCTACCTTCTTCACATCTGTTCTCTGTAGCCTCACCGTTCTGCTTGGATTTCTCTCATTCACACACACATACACACACACGCACACACACACAAACACACACACTCACGTGTATTCTGCCTTGCTACGGCTACTTCATTCCTCACAGCCTGTAAGGGGGTTGGGGGAGCGTGGAAGGAGGACCCAAGATGCAGGAGGTTCAAAAACAAAGAGGGTCTTTATTAAACAAAAGTACAAAAATCGAAAGCTCCAAAATCCAAAATAATCCAAAAATCCAAACAATACAAAAAAATCCAAAAATACAAACTTAACATCCAAGAAAGGGGGTGAAGACCAAGATGACGCGCAGACCAACATGCAGGGAGTAAGGACGACAATGGACAGCAAACAGAAAGGGAGTGACAGGACTTAAACACACAGGAACAAACAAGAGGCAGGTGTGAACAATCAGGCTGACAAGGGGGAGGAAGAAAAGCTAAACACAACAAAGACAAGAAAGACCTTCAAAGTAAAACAGGAAGCACTGGAGACATGGAGAGACGCCAACTTGACAAAACACACATATACAGAAAGTCAGTCATGGCTGACCCGGGCCATGACACAGCCTTTCCACCTGGTCTCCTGAACACACAGAATATCCACCTTTCTCCACTGCATCATGTCAACTAACTCTCTAGCTTTTGCTGTCGTAGTCCCAACATTCAAAGTCCCAAGTCTCTTGCTTTTCCTCTTTTGTCTCTGCCTACAGACTTGTCTTCCACCTCTTCATGTTTGTGTCACAGTCTGCCCTGCCAGCTCATACTGTGGTGGGTAGTCCTCACCTCTCTGCCACACCTCATCAGCTCCAGCCTTCCACACCTGCTTTGCCTCAGCTGCAGCTCATCACCGCTCTTCAGCCAGCCAGTATTTAGCTGCACTGTTACCTTCAGTCAGTGCCAGATTGTTTCTCTGTTCTCATGCAAGACTTTCCAGCATTTTCCTGCCTGACCACCCGTTGCCGACCCAGCCTGCTTTAGACCCGTTCCTGCTTGGATTACCCCTCTGTACCGACCTGCCTGCTTCTGACCCGTCTCTGCTTGGATTATCCCTGTGTACCGACCTGCCTGCTTCTGACCCATCCCTGCTTGGATTACCCCGTGTACCGACCTGCCTGCTTCTGCTCTTGGTGTTCCACCTTCTGTTCCCGGCAACCTGATCAGCCTTCAGTCCCGACCAGCCTCGATTGTCTGCTTCCCTGGTGTCTGCCTGCCTGCTCCCTGGCCATTGCTGGTTCCGAACTTCTGACTGTTTGCTAAATAAAGGTCATTACCAACTTTTAAGACTGTGTTGCTATTGGGTCCTTTCCACACCCGTTACAGTACAATCTGGCCAGTTATGGACCCAGCACACAACCCCACTCCGCTTAGCCGCCTGGAGGCTATTGAGGGCATTGTGCAGCGGCATGAGGCTATGCTGTCTGCATCTGTTGCCGAGACCAGACAAGCCACAGAGAAAACTGGTCAAATGCTAGGGGCATTAATGGGACAGATGCAAGAGCTAGCAGCCCACGTCTCCCAGCCTCCAGACCCTGCTTCCTTACCTGGAGTTTCTGCTTCCGCTCCTGCACAGCAACCTGCCTCTTCCCTACCTGGAGATGCTCCAGAGCCCCAGGTGGGCACCCCAGAACGTTACGATGGTGACCGAGAGACTTGTGGCCTCTTCCTCACCAATTGCTCTCTTCTGTTCGCCCTGCAACCCAGCACCTTCTCCACAGAACCAGCTAAGGTTGCATTTGTTATCAATCACCTGACGGGCAGAGCTCGACTATGGGGAACAGCTGAACTCCAGCCTATGCATCTTTCAGCCTGTTTGCTGCCAAGCTTCGCAAGGTTTTTGGATTTGAGAATTGTGGCTCAGAGTCAACAAGGGGGCTGATTGGACTAAGGCAAGGCGAGCGAACCGTGGCGGATTACTCCATTGACTTCCGCACCAGGGCCAGCCGAAGCAATTGGAATAGTTCAGCCCTCTGTGATACTTTCCTCCATGGTTTGGCTTACTACATTAAGGATGAACTGGTTGCTCATGATACCCCCACTACCTTGGATGGGATCACTGATTTAGCTATCCGCATAGACCTATGCATCCAGGCCCGTCGCCAAGAGAGGCGCCAGAGGGGGGCCCAACGCTCTCTCCTACCTCGCTCCCGTGGGGATCCTGCAGCAGCACAATCCTCCCCACTGCATCGGGAGGTTGAGAACTCTGAACCTATGCAGCTAGGCCGCACCTCCCTCTCACCAGAAGAGAAAGAGCATCGCCGCAAGTTGAATCTCTGTCTCTATTGTGGGGTAGCGGGACATTACATCTCTGGCTGTCCAGCAAAAGCCAGAGCTCACCAGTAGCTGGGGAGGCCCTGGTGAGCTCAACTGCCCTGTCAACTCCCCAAGACCAGAAACTCCTGCTCCAAGGTCATCTCCTCCTTCCTGATGGGCCCAACACCTTGGCAATTTTCATCGACTCTGGAGCTGATACCTGCATCATCAGTGAGGAGGTGGTCGTCCAGTTGGGGCTCGAGCGGGTTCCTCTGCCCAATCCTGTACCTGCTAAAGGCTTAGATGGACACATTCTGGGCACAGTAACACATCGGACCTCCCCTGTTCACCTGCTACTTTCTGGTAATCATCACGAGACGATCCAGTTCCATATCTTGCGCTCTTCCTGCCTGCCTCTCATCCTGGGGTATCCATGGCTCCGTCTTCACAACCCTCACATCAACTGGGTCACCGCAGCGGTTCTGGAATGGAGCCCCTCCTGCCATTTGAGGTGTCTGCAGCATGCATCAGCTCCACTTCACCCCTCCAGCTCCAGCTCCAGCTCCAGCTCCAGCTCCAGCTCTTCACCAGACCTTTCCAAGGTGCCCCCTGAATACCATGATTTTCGTCAAGTCTTCAACAAAGTCAGAGCCACGTCCCTGCCTCCGCACCGCCCTTATGACTGCGCCATAGATCTCCTGCCTGGTACCTCACCCCCCCAAAGGGCCCCTGTACTCTCTCTCCGAGCCAGAACAAAAAGCAATGGAGACGTACATAAATGATTCCCTGGCCGCAGGCATCATTCGTCCTTTTTCATCTCCAGCGCGGGAGCAGGTTTTTTCTTTGTGGAGAAGAAGGACAAAACTCTGAGACCCTGCATCAACTACAGAGGACTGAATGAAATCACCATTAAGAACCGTTACCCATTGCCACTAATCTCCACAGCCTTCGAACTGCTCCAGGGGGCCACTATCTTCTCCAAACTTGACCTACGCAACGCCTACCACCTCTTTCGAATCAGAGAAGGAGATAAGTGGAAGACGGCATTTAACACCCCTACTGGACACTACGAGTATCTCGTAATGCCATTTGGCCTTACCAATGCCCCTGCCATCTTCCAGGCCTTGATAAACGACGTGCTCAGAGATATGCTAAATCGTTATGTCTTTGTCTACCTCGACAACATTCTCATCTTCTCCAAGTCCAAGGAGCTACACATTCATCATGTCCAGTCCATCCTTCAGCGCCTTCTAGAGAACTCCCTGTATGTGAAAGCTGAGAAATGTGAGTTCCATGTCACTTCTGTGTCTTTCCTGGGATACATAGTGGAACAAGGCAAGCTTCAGATGGACCCAGCCAAGGTCTCTGCTGTCACTTCCTGGCCAGTTCCAGAGAACCGCAAACAGCTGCAGCGTTTCCTGGGGTTTGCAAACTTTTACCGTCGTTTCATCCGCAACTACAGCTCTGAGGCAGCCCCACTCACTGCCCTGACCTCCCCTAAGGTTCCCTTCCAGTGGTCACCTCCAGCTGCTGCAGCCTTCAAGGCCCTCAAAGATCGTTTCACCTCGTCGCCCATTCTCCTTATGCCTGACCCTGCATGACAGTTTGTGGTTGAGGTGGATGCCTCTGATGTCGGGGTGGGGGCCATCCTGTCTCAGCGATCTGGTGCTGACCACAAACTCCATCCCTGTGCCTTCTTCTCTCATTGCCTGTCTCCCACTGAGAGAAATTATGATATCGGAAACAGGGAACTCTTGGCAGTCAAGATGGCACTGGAGGAATGGCGCCATTGGTTGGAGGACACCAAAGAGCCCTTTCTTGTATGGACTGATCACAAGAATAGGGGTCTTCAATACCTTGTGGACTGGGAAGGGTATGGTCCGGAAGAACGGTCCTGGGTTCCGGCTCGCCATATCGTGGACTCCACTCTTGTGACTGACTTTCATCATGAACACCCTGATCAACCAGCTGCTGTTGCTGCTAGTCCGGGGGCTCGCACCTTGCCCCCATCTGCTCAGGCCGTTGCAGACCGTTCCTCGCCTGGTGTTGGGGGTCCCTGCCTCCGGACCCCCTCCGCCCGCCCGGCTTGGGTGGAGGGCTTTTCTGGCTCCCAGGAGTTTTTTGTCTGCAATAGTTTTTCTTATGAAAATGTGTTTTTGAGCACAATATTTTTCATTTAAACAATATTCAGGTTTTCAGTGGTCAAAGCAAACCTTTGGTGAAGAAAGAGCCCAGTGCATCATGGGAGGTCCTCCAGCAGTTTAGGCCTATAGCACATTAACTAAAGGGATGGTTCAGGACACCTAGGCCAGTTTTATCAATAAGGTTAAGCCTGATCTTGGAAGTAGAGAGGGTGTCTGCATCCCCAACACTAACTGGGAGCTGGTTAGAAATCACAAGGAAAACAAAGATTGCAATTAAACTCATTTTATTCACAAGGTAAATGGTTACATTACAGGATCAGTTTACTGGTTACCTTGGCCACACATCAAGAGGACAATTCCAATGTACTTGTTTTCATGGCTACTGTCACCAGATGACTACACTTAAGGGCTGTGAATACTCTTGCGGCACAGAGCATGCCATTTTGATTTATGCCCAATTTTGAAGCACGGTCTGCACTATGTTATACCACGCCGCAACGCAAGAGGGACAATCACGAACTAGCTAAACTTACTAAACTTATCTTTTGTGTTTTTCCACTTCCTCACCGTCTCGGCCGTATCCAGTCCCACATTCATCGCTATCTCCCTCCATTAATTACTAGAATATGTGCTGTCTTTTGTAGGGGTGAGTCGTGTAATTTATTAATATTTTAATAATTGCCAAGGGTGCCACATTTTTTCTTAAAAAAAAGGAAAAATCAGGAAGAATATGAGTCACAATTTCTGTAGGTTCTTGCCGAGTTGGATTGGCTGTGGAAATTCAATCATCAGAGTCACCAATACGTTTTAGAACATTTATTTAGACACAGACATGAACACAAAACATTTAAGACATTTATCTATATAATATGCACATCAACATTAACGAATTCTTCATTTTTGGCTCTAGTGCATGACAGGAAATGACGACAGAGGGTAAAGGAAGGAAGTGAATCATAATAACAAAGATGGCGGGTACCGAAGGGGTTGCTAATGGCTAATCGGCTAACAAGAGTGAATAAAATAATAAAGAAAGGCAATTTTCGAACTAATTAGTTGCCGAATAATGGAGAAGTGGGCCCCGAACGTGGTCCGTGGCGCACGACCTGTCTGAGCCGTGGACAAACTTGGGAGGCACCAATCTAATCTCTTTTCAGCCTTACCCTGGGGGAGTCTTGCTTACATGTCGTTGAATGCACCGATTAGCACATGGCTCGCAGTGGGCTCTCCGGGCTGGGGTGCCGAAAAGGGGGGGTAAGGATACGGATTATAGGGGCCCATGATTGAGGGGGGCCCAGAGAGGCCACTTATGATGATCAAAAATAGCATCAACAAATGTCACCGCTGTGTTGAGGGGCCCAGTAAAGATTTTTTTCATGGGGCCCAAAATCCCTAGCGGCGCCCCTGTCTCCGGGAACCGTGTTTGGCCGATGGCTCTCTGAAGGTCCTGCAGTCAGGGTCTCCGGACGTAGCGCGTGACTCGTACCGCTTTCTTTCGTGTGGTGGGTCGGTTCCGGTGGTCTCGGAATCCGAGTGGCAGGCTGAGACGTCTGGTGTCCCCGGACCACGGCTCTGGTCGGCAGGAATCGGCAGTTAAAGAATTCGATGGCTTGAAGAGTGGCCCGTCAAAATAGACGTGAGCCCCAAAAAGAAAAGACGAAATAACAAAAATCAAAATTATTAACTAATGCCAAATATCTGGTCAGTTTGACAAAAAGGCTCTAAGCGTGGGCTTCAGGGTATCAACATCAAAGCGTTTAAGCGCTCCCTGCCGCACTATCAAAAAGAAGGGTCCGTTACAACTAACTTCAGTTAGTTGAAATTATTCAATGATTGTTCTATCAAAAAGACAATGCGGCGCGACTGCCAAGCTTCTGTAAAAATGAGAACGGAAAAAATGCGCAGAAGCAAAATCAAATTAAGAAAAGAAAAATGCAGCAACCCAATTGATTTCAGCGTGTCGTCCGCACTACAAAGTAATAAAATTAAAAAGTGGCAGAGAGAGAGTTGTAAAGATGAGAGCTAAGAGATAAAAATTAAGAGAAGGAGGAATTGAGAGTTTCAAAAGAGTCGGGAAAGTCGTCTGGCTTTATACCCCTGAATATTAAATGAGCGTTTATGTAAATAAAAGGGGTTTGGTCCCGGCTGGTCGATGCTCTGTCCAGTCAGAGACTAGGGATTCTTCCCGCCCGGTCACAAAGCAATGAACGCAAAGCACGCTGGGAGTTGAAGTTTTGGTCCTTTGTCTCCACTTTCGCCATGCGGTCTTTTTGTTGTCCACAATTTTAAACAACATTTAAACAGTTGGCTAATTATCAGGGTGTGTTAACCAAACATCACAACACAGATAGCACAGTTATGTCCACAGGATAATAACTTTTAACCTTTCATTCAGAAATGCCTTTTTGGGAGAGAAAGCTTGGGGTGGCATGAATCTACACACAATAATAACCATTTCACGGCTTAATTTGGCAGTCTTTCTTTTTATGTGTTCGTGTTCCACTGTTGGTTTATAGTTTCTATTCAGTTATAACATTCTAAGGAACTCAGTTGTGGCCCGGCTCCATGCGCCGGTATTTGCTTGTCCTGCATGTTATCTGATTATAACAACTTTAATTGTCTGCTCTCATCCTGGGAGCGGGAAGATTTTCTGTTTTGCTCTTCCCCCCACAGATAATAGCTGTCTGAGAGATACCAGACCTCGGAGATGGCTCTTTGTAGTTACGGTCACTGCATTCCAATGTCTTGGGAGAGAGAGATATATATTCGGCAAAGTGGTTTCGGATTAGGGTTGTCATGGTAACGTGGGGTCTCTGAGTTTTTATGGCTCCCAGGTGTGGGGGTTTTTCAGATATCTGGGTGAAAGTTCCACAGGCTGCTGAGGCTGTCCCTCCAGCAGTTTTAATTAATGAGATAAAATCGATGACGGGATCCTACTCTTTGTAGTGTTGAGAACGAGAATTGTACAGATGTGGGTACTTATACTCACTTCTTCGATGACGCGCTCTTTTCTACGCGGATGAAGAATTGACTAATCAGAGGCCTCCTATCTCTCCTCTCTGCGGCACTGTCTGCGGTCACCTACAATTTTGGGGAGGTGCAACAGAGTGTCTGCGTAAGGTGGGGGGGCACATCTGCGTTATCTGCGTCACACACGCAGACAACCTGATTTCTGAGCATAAACGAGGCTTTAGTAGTCGTGCTGTTTTTTCCTCCACTGCCTGTCTTGTTCTTTTTTTTTTACAAGTCTGTCCCTCAACCAGAAACCACCTTTGTAAAAAATCAGATAAGGGGGGCTTAGGGAAACAAAAGTCCAGACAGAGGAGACAAGACCTGTCCATTTTATTGTTCAACATGAAGAAGTGCCTAAGCAAACATTTCTGTTTTGAAATGGAAATAATGGATAACAATGTATCACTTTACTATGTGCATTGGTCCTGTTTATTGTTCTTTTTGTTTTTTTCTTGACAGAAATGAAAGCAAGTCCAAAGTAACAAGTCTTATCTTCTGCACCCTTTTCATGTAAAAGGAAATAAAATCTGATAATAATTGATCAGAATGTGATTATTGATAACACAAAACACTATTTAAGGCTGGTTTAACACAGACTGAACATTTAGAGACGTTCTGAGAACAGGGAGAACAATGTTTTTTCCATTCTTGCTGTTGATCTGCTCTCTCTCTGCAGCTCAGCTTCAAGCAGAGTCTGACAATGAAATTAGAGCAAATTTAAGAGAAACTGAGGTGGAAGGAAGAGAACCAGGAAATGTCTCTGACCACCAACAAACATGTACACATGATATCCATGCTGTACTGAGAGAGATGAGCAGCTTGTTGGCTGGACTGAAGGTTGAGATGAGATACTTACAGCAAGAAAACCAAGGTATGATTTTCTGTCATTTACTTTTACATTTAACAGTATTTGGAATTACTGTTAAACTGCTGAGAGTATGTTTACAATGAGGGTTCGTATTTATTTACCTGTGTTTTTTATTTTTCTATTTTTTTTACTATATTTCTGACCAAGTAAAAAACATGATCATTGAGTTCTAAAATTTCAAGCACATAAAGACATAAGTTGAAACAAAAACCTGACTGCTACTGCTGGTTAAATGCACTAAAATGATAAACGGTGAATGTGAAAACATCTGTAAAAGCAGATGTTTTTGGTTTTTTGCTGATCTCGAAAAACAAATGCCAGGAAAACTCAATGAACTTATTTCAAAATTCCTCCACAAATATGTGACAGACTGAAAAGAAGTCTACAGAAGATGACTTTACATCATTGCCACTGAAGGTGGTTCCACAACCTATGAATCATAGGGTGTACTTAGTTTTTCTAACTCTTTTATTGCAGACTTTCTGAGTGTGTGTGTATGTTACAGAGCAGTCAGCTAAGGTGAAAGACCTGGAGTCACAAAAGACGGAGCTGAAGCGACAATACCAAGGTACAAACTGTATACTGAGCAGTAACTAAAATAATATTTAAAATGTATATTACCAACAATAAGGGTAATCATAGGTATTTTTTATATATATATTATCATTCAAGGAAATAAAAGGTGTGTGTGTGTATATATATATATATATATATATATATATATATATATATATATATATATATATATATATATATATATATATATATATATATTATATATATATAATCTAAAATCTAAAATTGAAGGAACACTTTGTAATCAGAGTATAGCATCAAGTCAATTAAACTTCTAAGATATTGATTTGGTCAGGTAAGTAGCAGAGGGGGTTGTTAATCAGTTTCAGCTGCTTTGGTGTTAATGAAATTAACAACAGGTGCACTAGAGGGGCAACAACGAGACGACCATCAAAACAGGAATGGTTTTACAGGTGGAGGCCACTGACATTTTTTTCCCCCTCCTCATCTTTTCTGACTCTTTTTCACCAGTTTTGCATTTGGCTAGGGTCACTGTCACTACTGTTAGCATGAGGCGATACCTGGACCCTACAGAGGTTGCACAGGCAGTCCAACTCCTCCAGGATGGCACATCAATACGTGCCATTGCCAGAAGGTTTTCTGTGTCTACCAGCACAATCTCAAGAGCACAGAGGATATTCCAGGAGACAGGTAGTTACTCCAGCAGAGCTGGACAGGCCCGTAGAAGGTCTCCAACCCATCAGCAGGACCAGTATCTGCTCCTTTGTGCAAGGAGGACCAGGAGGAGCACTACCAGTTCCCCAACAAAATGACCACCAGCAGGCCACTGGTGTGAATGTCTCTGACCAAACAATCAGAAAAACACTTTATGAGGGTGGCCTGAGGGCCCGATGTCTCTAGTGGGCCCTGTGCTCACTGCCTGGCACCGTGGAGCTCGATTGGCATTTGCCACAGAACACCGGAATTGGCAAGTCCGCCACTGGCACCCTGTGCTTTTCTCAGGTTCACCCTGAGCACATGTGACAGACGTGAAAGGGTCTGGAGAAGCCGTGGAGAACATTATGCTGCCTGTAACATCGTTCAGCATGACCGGTTTGGTGGTGGGTCAGTGATGGTCTGGGGAGGCATATCCATGGAGGGACCACAGACCTATACAGGCTGGACAACGGCACCCTGACTGCCATTAGGTATTGAACTTCTGCACCCATTGTCAGACCCTATGCTGGTGCAGTGGGTCCTGGGTTCCTCCTGCTGCACGACAATGCCTGGCCTCATGTGACGAGAGTATGTAGGCAGTTCCTGGAGGATGAAGGAATTGATTCCATTGATTGGCCCCCACGCTCGCCTGACCTAAATCCAATAGAACACCTTTGGGACATAATGTGTTTCTGCCAGGTTGCACCTCAGACTGTCCAGGAGCTCAGTGATGCCCTGGTCCAGATCTGGGAGGAGATACCCTAGGACGCCATCCGTCGTCTCATTAGGAGCATGCCCCGACGTCAGGCATGCATAAACGCACATGGGGGGCCATACAAATTACTGAATACCATTTTGAGTTGCTGCAATGAAATTTCAGCAAAATGGACTAGCCTGCCGCATAATTTTTTCACTGTAATTTTTGGGGTGTCTTTGAATTCAGCCCTCTGTAGGTTGATAATTTTCATTTCCATCAAATGATGTGGCATCCTTTTGTTCCTAACACATCACCCAGTCCATATCAGTATAAATCAGGGGTGTCCAAACTCGGTCCTCGAGGGCCGCTGTCCTGGATGTCTTAGAGGTTTCCTTGACACAACACACCCTGATTCTAATGAATGAATCATAACCAGCTTATCATCCAGGTCTGCACAGGTCAGTTAATGACCCATTCATTTGAATCAGGTGTGCTGAAGCAGGGAAACATCAAAGACATGCAGGACAGCGGCCCTCGAGGACTGGAGCTGGGCACCCCTGGTATAAATAAACAGCATGAATTTTTTCCCATTGAGATCTGATGTGTTTTCAAAGTGTTCCTTTAATTTTTTTGAGCAGTTTATATATATATATATGTGTGTGTGTGTGTGTATATATTAGGGGTGCAACGGTACAGGTGGCTCACGGTACCGTCCGTACCGCGGTTTTTGTGTCACGGTTTCAGTACGGATTCGGTACAGTTTTAGACCACCCGGTACCCTAAACCCGTGATTGCAAGATACCGAGTTTGCGGAAAGTGCAACTCGCATGTCGGCGCTTAAAAGAGCGCGTCCAAATGGAATAAATGTGCGTCTACCTGGTCACATGTGGACGTGCACAAACGGCTCTACCTCTCGATTACGCATCACCGTATTACTTGCATATGTTTATATTCTCTTGAGGTCAGAGGATGTCTGGTCAGCAGTTATGGTGGATGTGGGAATAGTCACGGCCAGACACGTCAGTCTGTACAGCTGTGGCATGATCTCATTCAGATGTCTGCTGTAGAGGAAACAAAGGAGATCTATGTCAAGCTGGAAAAGGTTGGAATCGGGAATTTATTTCCGATATGTCTGAAACTGTTGGTGGTCGAGGAGGGACAGGAACATTAATTGTTCGTTCTGCAGTATTTTAAAAAGCACATCAGCTGCGCCAAGACGCACAACTGGTAACAACTTAATCTTACGCAGGTAAGATCCGGGTTTAAGGAGCTGGAAGATTGCGTTCTGTTAACTGTTTACTGTTTTCACTCCCTCACCGGTGTAATTAACAGCAAAACCAAAATGCTCCCACACCAGTGATTAAAAAAAGTTTTTCCCAATTTCTCCGCTACCACTGGCCATGCCTGCTTGTTTTTTTGTTTTTTTTCTGCGTCTATGAGCTGCAGCCAACTGGCTAAAGTGTGATAGGCTGGTCATTGTGAGTGAGCGGAGGTCAGTGCACATTGACATGCAGTGGCGGGCCTGTTGCTTAAAAGGTTCGCACCCTCACGTGCAAGTCCAATGCAAAGTTATTGGAACATAAATACGGCGGAACATAAAAGCCCGTGTTGACCCGTGCAGGTCGTACCGAACCGTACCCTATTTTACCGAGTACCATTGCATCCCAAATATATATATATGTATATATATATATATATATATGTATATATATATATATATCAGCTATAATGTCTATTCTCACATCTCTTTTCTTTTCATGATCATAAATCCAGCACAAGCAGAAGAACTAAAAACCATTAAAGTCTGGGCCAACATCACAGACAACCAGATGAAGGCTCTGATAAGAGAGGGAGAAGGTTTGTGAGTTCCAAAAATTACATCATTACTAACATCATTGAACATTATTTACTGATATTTCAATGTGTTAACTGTATTTCTCTCTTTCAGTGAAACGAGTGGCTTTTTCAGCATCTTTGTTTGCTTCAGGATCAGGACATATTGGACCATTTAACACAGAGACGATTCTGATCTTCAGAAATGTTGCTACAAATATTGGAAACGCCTATAATCCAAACACAGGTAATCACATTTATTTTGGTCCACTCAGTCTCACCAGAAATTGTGTAACAAGCTTGTTTGTCCACAGATTCAAATCTAATTGTCACATAATCCATGATAAACAGTATCTAGAACATATTTGTTGACAGTATGAACAGTCAAAAACACATGAAATATTTTTATTTTTCTTTTCTAAATTTGATTCAATCCACATACTGAAATGGTTTCAAGTATGAATCCATTCAGATCAATCACATGCAGACTTTTAGCCAGGAGGCCATCCAGCCTTCTTTTGGGGACACTGTCAAAAAAAAAAACAAAAACAAAAAAAAACAACCAGAAAATCAAAAAACAGATGTCTCAAATATTCAAATATACAACCTAAAATACTAAAACTTTGAACTTCAGTAGTAGGGATGTGTCCTATAATAATATACATGGTTTGATATTTTTTATATTGAGGCTAGATGTATTTTTTTGACGGTATATGATGAGACGATATCCTCTGCAGCAGTATAGTTTGTCCAGTATTACAGTTATATTTCTAGAGCTGCCTGTCTACCTGCTTCTTCTCTCTTTGTGTCTCACATCTTCATCCTGAACCGTCTGCAGCTGACAGACACAGAGAATAGGCTTCTACTAAGCTACTGAAAAGGAGCTGGTCAGTAAAACTAAAGACAGTTACGCAATTATTTGATGATGAGTCAGAATTCAAAGTATCAGATTAGCAGCAGAATAATGAAGTTTGTACAGAACACTGCCACAAAAGACAAAACCAGGAATTTATTAAACTATGTGCTGAACAGTGGAGTCTTCTGACCCCCTGACAACCCAAAACAAATGATGGTGGAAAAAAAAAAAAAAAAAAGAGTAGGGCACTACTGGGCTGCCCGGTGGCATAGTGGTTAGGGCAGGCGGCCCATATATATAGAGGCTACAGTCACAGGTTGTGGGTTTGACTCCTGGTCTGTGCTGCATGTCCTCCCCATTCTCTCTTTCTCTCCCTTCCTGTCTATCCTCACTGTCAATGAAGGCCACATGTGCCAAAAAAATCTTAATCTTAAAAAAAAAAAAAAAAAAAAAAAAAGTAGGGTACTACTAAAACAGCTGCCTAACAATGGAACTAAATTTAAGCACTGCTGTGATATATTTAGCATCTGGCCTGTGGACCAATGAAATACCCGCACAATCTGTTATGAGATTTTTATTTATTTTTTGTTAACATAGATGTAGTTGTTATTTCTCAATTTTAAAGATAATTCTTTAAAAAAAACTCACAAAAATATAAGTAAAGATATTAAATGAACTGTTCACAGGGTTTTTCATTGCACCGGTGAGAGGAGTCTACCACTTTGAGTTCCACCTTTATGGACATGGACATGCTTCACATTCTTCTGCTGCTGTACTGGTGAAGAATGGAGAGCGTGTTTTAATTGCATTGGAACGTCAGTCATCTGGGTCTGTTAATCCTTCTAATAGTGTCACATTGCTGTTAGAAGTTGGAGATGTTGTGTTTTTACGTCAGTGGACAAACTCAAGGATTTTTGATAATGTGAATTGTCATACAACATTCAGTGGTCACCTACTTTTCATCATGTAACCAGCAAACAGTTTTTAATTTTCTTTATCGCGCTCTCTCTCTCTCTCTCTCTCGAGAGAGAGAGATAGAGAAGAGGATCTATATATATATATATATATATATATATATATATATATATATATATATATATATATATATATAAATATATATATATGGTCAGAATGTGATTAATAATAACATAAAACATTATTTAAGGCTGGTTTAACACAGACTGAACAGACTTTCTGAGAACAGTGGGAACAATGTTTTTTTTTCCATTCTTGCCGTTGATCTGCTCTCTCTATGCAGCTCAGCTTCAAGCAGAGTCTGACAGTGAAATTAGAGCAAATTTAAGAGAAACTGAGGTGGAAAAAGAGAACCAGGAAATGTCTCTGACCACAAACAAACCATGTACACATGATATCCATGATGTACTGAGAGAGATGAGCAGCTTGTTGGCTGGACTGAAGGTTGAGATGGATACAATGGCATATGAGATGGGAATCGTCATACAACATTCAGTGGTCACATTTTTTTCATCATGTGACAGCAAACAGTTTTTACTTTTCTTCAGCTCTCTGATAACCAGGTAGTCGTGTAACAGGAGACTTCTTAACACACTAAATCCATATCTATCAATAGTTCTACAACTATGTACAGATTCATACCTGTCAAGTATCCCGTTTTGGCAGAGAAAGTCCCGTATTTTACTCTTCTCTCCCGCCGTCCTCCTGTAATAGTATTTTTCCTGTAAATCTCCCGTATTTTAACCTGCATTATTAATAAGTAATAATACCGCACCAGGCGGAGTAAAAAAAAAACATTCTCAATCTGAGATCTGTCACTTGCCTCGCGATAACTGCCACAGCAGTAGCTACTACAGGTACTGTAGGTGGTAGATGTTGCGAGGTTAGTGTGTGACATCCGATGACAGCGCGCAAAGAAAAAAAAGATTGTTATAGAGAATAGGATGTCGTTAGACAACAGAACTGTTTGCGCTCTTCTCTCATGTAAAATAAACTACTCTGGACCAGTCCACAAATACACTCCTTCCAAAACAGTCATAAAAAATGCAAAGTCTGCAACAAATGAGTACAACAAGTTATTAAAGAGTAAAGAAAAGTCAAGTGAAATGAGATGAAAAACTGTAAAAGAAAAGCAATATGAAATGAAAACAATGTGTGGAATGAAAATCAAATGTAAATGTAAATACAAGCAATGTTAAATAAAAAAAATATGCAAATCCCTTCAAATAAATACTCTTCATATATACTCCTTTTTTGTTTTCATTTAGGCTATAATGAATGTTCACATTATGTCAACGTAGCTTTATGCACAGCAGCACTACTTCCTGAACTTCAGCCAGCTGCTATGTTTCCTGTGTAGCATTATTTGACAAAGTGATTCATTCAGGTGTGTCTGACCTCACTGCAATGGTCAGACACACCTGGATTGATCAGTTTGTCCAATAATGGCACACAGGAAACAAAAGAGCTGGACCCGCTGGAGAGATTATATCTCTCAGCTGGCCTGGGAGCGCCTTGGGATTCTCCCAGGGGAGCTGGTGGAGGCAGCCGAGGGGAGGGGGGTCTGGGCCTCCCAACTGAAGCTGCTGCCCCCTGCGACCTGACTTCGGATCAAGCGGGAGTTAATGGATGGATGGATGGAACATGCTTGCTGCGAGAAAAAGATTTGAAACTGCCAGACCTCCAAGAAATTCCAAGAGTGATGGAGACAGCAGATTATCAGGCTGAAAGGATGGAGAAATTAACAATTGATGCTGTGGAAAAGAAGTGTGACAAAAGCAGAGATAAATCTGTAAGATCCAGATTCTCCAAACCCCAGAATTAGTCACCACGTGATGAGCACAGCATCAGGTGTTGCAGGTGCTGGCAGACAAGACACATGAGTAGTGAGTGCACAATGGCAAAGTACAAAACGTGTAAAAACTGTGGGAAAGGATATTTTGCAAAAATGTGTAAGACTAGAAAACCTATAAGGTAAACAGAGTCACAACCACAGTAACACACCAAGGACCCAGTGACAGTGAAGATGACCATGTGTTCACAGTAAATGAATCTGCTGCACAAGGAACACTGTCCATAATAATAAATGACCAACCTGTGGACATGCTAATATAGTATAATATATGTATTCAGGGACCTCAATATCCATAAACTCATAACCTATGAGCTCATTATTCAGTTTATCATGATCATGTAGATCAGGGGTGTCCAAAGTTGGTCCTCGAGGGCCGGTGTCCTGCAGGTTTTTGTGTCATGGTTTGCAGTGACTGAGGGAAGACCCAAGAGCAGGAATTCAAAACAAAAAGGGTTTATTGAACAAAAACACAAAAATCCCAAATCACAAAAATACAAACTTAACTTTAACTTAACTTAACTTCCAGAGACAAGCTGATGAGCAGGATGACGAGAGGGAAAACAGGCAGGACTGCAAACACGAAGATTGACTATCTACTAATGGACCCACACAGACAGGGGAAATGACAAGACTTAAATACACAGGGGAACAAACGAGAGGCAGGTGCAGACAATCAGGATAACAAGAGGGAGAAGGCAAAGCAGAAAACAATGAAGACAAGACAGACCTTTCAAAAAAAAACAGGAAACACTAAAGACAGGGAGACACATACATACACACAGAAATCCTGGCATGGCCGACCCAGGCCATGACATTTAGATGTTTCCCTCCTTCTTCACACCCTGATACAAGAGACTGTGTCATTAACAGACATGCGCTGACCTTGATGACAAGATGATGGTGGCCATTAATTAGGAGCAAGTGTGTTAAAGCAGGGAAACATGCAAAACCTGCAGGACCCTGGCCCTCGAGCACCGACCTTGGATACCCCTGATGTAGATTATTGTGGGGCAGTAATTCTAGGGATCAGTAAAAACAAACATTCCTCTTTTGAAAAGGAAATAGTAAACAACTTTATCATTTTGACACATGTATTAGTCCAAGCCGTGTTCAGATCATAAGTCCAAACTAACAAGTCTTATCATCGGCACACTTCACATGTAAAGGTAAATAAACACAGGTAATATGTGGGAGTTTTTTACTTGGCACTATCATTGATTGGATTTAATATTTTAATATTAATATTTTAATTTTAGTTAATGATATTTGCACGGGGGTCATGCTCTGGGTCTCTGTAAAGTGCCTAGAGACAATTGACATTGTAACAGATGCTATACAAATTAAATTGAATTGAACTGAATTGAATTAATAACTGATCCGATCATGATCAAGTAGATTATTGTAGGACAGTACTTCTGTGAATCGAGATAAAGAAGTAGCATAGAAAAACAATCCACTTTTGAACACATAACAGATGAACAGTTTATCACTTTGACATGTGCAGTTTTTACTTTCTACAGAAATAATACCAAGTCCAAATTAACAAGTTTAATCACCTGCACACAATTCGTCAGGATATGATTGATTAATGAAAACACAGACTGAAGAGTTAAAACATTCTGAGAACTAATAAATGGAATTCCTTGAACAGATGGGAATGCTTTGTACCACTTTAAATCAGCAGCAGCATCGACTGGAAGGTCATAAGTTCAAACCCATAGCTTGTCCAATGAAAATCCTGAATAAGTACATTTGCAAAGTTACAGTTACAATTTAGATAAACTGAGGAGAATACTTCTCAAAAGGACAGTAGCAATATGTGAAAACAATGGTAGCAATTAAAATAAATGACACTGAGGCAGGATACATCCCCAGGCAAATTAAGGATATGTTGATAGCAATGTATAAGTTATGTCAAATTCAAGAATTTTTACTTACTGATACCTTCTGAGTTTGCATGCTGCCTTGTATAGATTCATGACAATGGTAATAATAAGTTAATAAGTTTGATTCCTATATCAAGGGTCTTCAAAAACTGTAAAATAAACATATGATGCTCATAATTTCAACTTGGATTCAATTGGGAAAACAACAATAATATAGATAATAATTAGAGTCTTAAAGGCAGGGGCTGAGTTCAGGCACAGGACTGACAATATTCTCTCTCAGAATTACAACTTGTGTCATTTCCTGAATGACCAACTTTATTTGAGTGAAACAATCAAAAGTAAACAATACATAAAAATGCTGCTTATAATGACATCTGGCTTTGATAAAGTTTCATTTTCCTGTGGCTGTGTGCTCTTGTTCCTGTTTTCTTTTTTTTTTTTTTTTTTTGGGGGGGGGGGCGAGTGTTAAATTGAGTGTTAAATGGAACAGACTGAGTGAATGATTGTGTCCCAGTTGATGGTGCTGTAGGTGGTGATAATGGGAGGTACTAGAATACGTACTAGAATACGATTAGTAAGAACCCAGGTGCAACCGTCACCTGTGAGCTTGCAGGAACTGTTGGAGTTTGCACAGATGGAATCATGTAAAGCAGTGGTTCTCTTTTTTGAACAAACGCCACCCTGGGCCACCATGATGCTCTTAAGCTCCCCCTCAAAAAAAAAAAAAGTGCATGTCTGTGTAAGCATGAATTTTAATTTGTGGAAAGAGAAATAATGGAAATTACACGGAAATAATACTATAATAATATAATACTTTAGTATTATTGTATTATTAGTATTATTATAAGTATTATATTATTCATAAGAATAATACTTAAGAGGCCAGTGTAGGGCAGCAGATTCAGGAAAAGGACAGAAGCCGCGGAGGAGGAGGATTTCCTGAAAGCACCACATCGAAGAAGAGACAGGTGAAATATCTGACCTACTATAAAAATTTATTAAATTAGCTACACATTTATTTGTGTGTGAACAGGCATTTATCATAATATAATTGAAGCCTACTGCTGAAAATGATTTAATTGTCACCTCCCCAGGTTCTACTGGTAGAGTGCCAGTTTTGCAAAAAGCTGCAGATGGTGGTCTTTGAGTGGACCAGCGTCATCCCATCCCCCTGGAACTTCAAAGTGACCATGTTTATTTTGTCAAAGAAGTCGGACAGGTAGAAAATGTCATTGCAACAAGACCACAGCTGAGCCTTCAAAGCTGCGTCGGCCTGGTCGAAGAACTCAATGACTGAGGTAAAAAGCTCACACAGCCTGGCCAAGCAGTTGCCTTTGGACAGCCAGCACACCTCTGTGTGGAGCAGCAGGTGCTTAAAGGCCTCATCATTTTCCCCACACAGCTGTCTGAAGAGCCAATCATTGAGCGCATGGGCCTTTATTTTGTTAATGGCATTGACTACCACGTTCAGGGACTCATTGAGTGATGGGGACATTTTTTTTAGTCACCAAGTTGTGACGGTGCAGAATGCAGTGTACTGTCAGAACCTGGGGAAAGCGCTGCTTTAAAAAGGTGGTGAATCCCTGGTATCTGCCGACCATAGCTGGCGCTCCATCAGTCACGCTGCATGATGAATGAAAAATACTTTATTTATCCCATAAATTCAACACTGTAGCAAGGGCTCTCTCTTTTTTTTTTTTTAAGCAATAATAATAATATTACAGCAATAATAATAATATTAATTGATAATAATAATAATAATAATAATAATAATAATAATAATAATAATAATAATAATAGGTTTTATGTCTTGTTGTGGAGGCTGATGGCTGCTGGCAGGAATGATCTTTTGTATCTTTCCGTCTTGCAACGGACCTGAAGAAGCCTCTCACTGACCATGATGGTGGAGATCGCCTCCTTTATTACTGGAACAACTAGACACTCTCCCACAGTTCTTAGCAGAGCTACGTTGTAAGATGCCACCAACCTTTCTGATTGGTTGACGCTCCAAATGAACATGGTGTTGATTTTAGAGGCCTTGAGTGCTGATCCCTCTGTGACTGGAAGTAAGACTGGAAGTAGATGCCTTGTCTGGATGTTTTTTAGAAAGATGCTCCTATAATTGCGACAGCTTCATGACTTCATTGGAGAACACCTGCTCACATAGCAGCACATCGCTATGTACGTTGCTCGGTGATGGAATAATTCCATAATTTACATAATTAGCATTGTACTGCCGGCACTTTTTCTTGTTTTCCGCCATTTTTGATTGTACTGTAAATGTTTGTGATAAACGTGATTACGTAGTCTTGGTTGTGTATGTTTTCATTGGTTGCTGAATGAACCCTGCGAAATGTGTTGGAAGGGAGTTTCTCTGCTGCTGTGTGTTTATGGGCGTTACTATGGCGGCCGATCCCAGCCGGCTCATCTGATTGTGAAATAGAGAGAAAATGAGATTTTACCGGGTCATGGAAGCAGCAGACTCAGGGTTTTGGGCTCAGACAGCAGCTTTATTTTTTGAAATGAAGTCTGAGCACAACATTTTATTTAAACTGAAGTAGATTTGCACTATAAAAAAAACCTTGGGAAACCATGGAAGTTTAAAATAGAGTGGTGTGGTGCCCCTCATTTGTGCCTGAGCGCCCACCTCTCAGACGTTTCGAGCACCCCCCCTAAAGGTTCAGAACGCCCCCTGGGGGGCGGTACTCCCCCTGTTGAGAAACCCTAATGTAGCCATTACGTTCAGTCATTTGTGTGCTCTCCTCTCTCTGTCCTACATCCTCAGTCAGGTGGCATTTGTGTGGTGAAGGGCAGCTGTGGAAACAATATTATGGGCCTACACTATATCCGGCCGCACTTGGACTCCCCAGGGACGTATGCCAGAATTCTGTCTGAATTCTGCATTCAACACCATCATCTCTGAAATTCTCCACTAGAGGCTCACCCAACTCACCGTGAATGCCCCCACCTGTCAGTGGATCAGCAGCTTCTTGACTGACAGGAGGTAGCAATGAGGTAGCAATGAGGCTGGGGAGAGTCACATCCAGCACCCGGACCATCAGCACTGGTACCCCCCTTTGTAAATCACTGGTTGTTTGGAACAGCAATTTCAGTTAAATATATTATATAGCAGATGAACACAGTCATACTTGAGAAGTGAAAAGAAGTTCATTGGATTTACAGAAAGTGCGTAGTAATTACTTAAACAAAAATAGGGAGGTGCATAAATTTAGGCACCCCTAAAGGGGCAAAAAAAATCATCAATATTTAGTAGAGCCTCCTTTTGCTGAAATAACAGCTTCTAAATGCTTCCTATAGCTTCCAATGAAGGTCTGGATTCTGGTTGAAGATATTTTTGACCATTCTTTTTCACAAAACCTCTCCAGTTCAGTCAGGTTTGATGGCTTCCGGGCATGGACAGCTCACTTTAAATCACACCAAAAAATTTTCAATAATATTCAGGTCTGGGGACTAGAACATTTTATTTGTTCCTCTGAATGAATGCCTTAGTAGATTTGGAGCAGTGTTTAGGGTGGCTGTCGTGTTGAAATATCCAGCCCCTGCACAACTTACACTTTGTCACTGACTCTTGAATATTGTTCGCTAGAATCTGTTGATATTGGCTGAAATCCATGCGACCTTCATTTTTAACTAGATTGCCGGTACCTGCGCTGGACACACAGCCCCACAGCAAGATAGAACCACCACCAGATTTTACTGTGGGTAGCAAATGTTTGTCTTCGAATGCTGTGTTCTTCATACGCCTCGCATACCGCCCCTTGTTATGCCCAAATAACTCAATTTTTGTTTCATCAGTCCACAGACCCTTATTCCAAAATGAAGCTGGTTTATCCAAATGTGCTTTGGCGTACCTCAAGCGACTCTGTGGCATGTGCGCAGAAAAGGCTTCTTCCGCATTACTCTTCCATACAGCATCTTCTTGTGCAAACAGTGCTGAATAGTTGACCGATGTACAGTGACACCATCTGGGTGCCCAACACAAGGGTGCCCGAAATTATGCATCTAGTTATTTTTGTTGGTACCATTGAGAACTTCCACTGTAGCTCTGTGAGCTAAATCTATTATTGCTGATGTGTGACATGTGCTGTAAGTGCCACTGCGATGGGACCAGTTTTTATTTATTTATTCATTTTTTAATGTCATCATCAAACTGTTAATATTGTGTGTTTTTTACTGTTTCAGAACAGACAGTTAAGCTAAGCAATTCCAAGGTATTTACTGCATTTAGGGGTAAATAATTAATCACAAAGTACAGACAACGACTCAAAAAAAACAAAACAAAACAAAACAAAACAAAACACGCAAACCAAAAAGAACAGATATGACAAACACAGACACACGCACACACACACACACACACATATACGGGTTTTTGTGAACTAGAAGGACAATTTTTTCAAACCAGTTTTTTGCAACACTAGGGGGACACCCCTTTCCACTCGTGCTACGAAGATGTCATTAGTTTTAAAAAATTCTAGTTTAGCTACACATCCCAAATCTCACTTCAAATTTTGTATACACATTACAGAACTCAAAATACAATAACCTGACTTAATACTGTTTTAAGAGGACAAAAGTTAATTAGGTACTTAGCTCCACCCACAAGGAAAATGGTAATTGACAGGACTCAATTGATTTGAGAGGACCATGGCTGAACAACACACAAATATGTCATGTAGGTGAATTAAAGGGTCAAACATGAATAAATAGAACATGCTAAACACACACACACACACATGACTAGACTGTATTACAGCACCCTTACTGAAGGCGCTGGAATACAGTGTCACTGAGATACAAAATGCTGTTTGTAAAGATAATGTATGTCTGTCTAGTGTGACCTTTTAAAACCAAAATAGGACAGATTACAAATTCACAATTGAGTGAACAAGTTGAATTTAATCAGACATGAACCGACTTACAGTAGTCCAATTAAACATCCTAATCACATGCAAACAGACTGTGCTTTGACTGTCCTTGATAGACTCAAACGGAAGTGTATTCCTGTTTTTCATAATACCAAAAGCAGAGAGTGATCTCTGTCCCTAGCTACCTTAATACTGCACACAATAACAACAATCATAACAATAATTACAATCTCAAATATCAGATATCAGGAGGCAAGCTTTTAAAAGAAAGGAGGTAGGCTTATTCCTTTAAAGTGCCACATGTAAACACAATATAATACATTTGTGAGATCCTTGCAGCAGCTAGCACCTTAAAAGTCTCAACGCAAACAACAAAAAAGGCTGTATTAATTAATACTAATAATTCACTGGTAACTGTTCAAGAATTTCCTTTTTTTCCCAGTTATACCCCGATTCCCGACAAAGTCTCTGATATTTTGAACAGAGCGATCAGCCAGAGTGGGATGTTCCGCTGTCTTGCACTGTTTCCATTCAGTCATAGTGGCCAGCCTTCCCTTTCTGACATGTCCTTCAAACTGTGTCATGATAGTTGCAACCTCCTTCGGTGCCTCCTTGCATTTTCCAAGGAAACTACAAAACAGACAAACAGATCATCAATAAAATAATGATAAAATCTAACAAAACATTCCTGTTTATCAAGTGCAAATGAAAAGGAACATGGAGGGTCGATCCCACTTTCTCTTCTTGCACTCATTCTGATTTCCCAAACTCTTAATACTGGCATAGGAAGATACTACAAAAGTGTTAAATATACTTGGTTTCTGTGTTTACTGTCATGTTTATTTATTTATGTATTTTTTTACTCTCGCTTCTTTAAGTTTTTCACTGAGACCAGGGAACTTTGAATGCTGTTACATAGTGATGGCTGATACATTTGTGTTTAATTGTTTTAATTAATTCAGTAGCAGCAATGAGCTAACTGAGTTAAAAGAATACAGTGATCCCTTTTTATTTATTTATTTTTTGGAATACATTGGAGATAAATCTTCCTAATCAGTGATGTTCAGGATTGAGTAAAACATGGTGACATCAGCAGCCTCCTTAGACATTAAGCAGACAAAGGACAATCACTGAATGTGAGTCTATTTCAATGTACAAAGCTCACAGACCTCCTAATGTCTGAACCTGACCAGTTGAGTATTACACAGGACCTGTGTGTGTGTATACACGTAAGAATATATCCTAATTGAGTTTTTGACTCTAAAATACATAAGTTCATGGAGATCATTTTAGCTCATTAGTGTTGTCCAGGACCAAACTGCACTTGGCCACATCAGCAGGGTGGACACACAACTCCTTGGAAACCTAGCAGGGAAATTACTGAGTGACTTTGGTTTATTGTACAAAGCTCACAGTCCTCCTAATGTCTGAACCTGACCAGTTGACTGTTACACAGGACCTGTGTGTCTACACTAGTGTTGTACCTGAACGCGTTCATTGAATGAAAGTTCACAAACTAGTTCATATTTTGTGCGAATGTGAACTGAACGCGCCCTCTTTCCCTTTGACGAGCGTCGGGTGTGAAGGAGTTCATTTAGGCACCTGTGAACGACGCTCTTTCAAAGTTCACGCACAGTCAAAACCGTTCCAGGTTTCCAGCGAACCCCATTTAAAATCCACCACAAACGAGCCTAATATGTATCTGAGGAAATCAATCAAACCTGGCAACACAGTCTGTCGCTTCTGTCACGCTAACAAATGTGTCATCAAATGTTTAAAACAAGCATGGAGGAAGATGAAAGCTGCAGTCGCCCAGAGCTGGAGGAGGGACCCAACTCCTGGGGGGGATTGAAATATTGAAACGGGGGAAAAACGTTTGCACCTTAAGGACCTGTTTTTGTCTCATAATAAAGACCATTTGGCAGCAGGTTTTCCTCATATCTTTAATCTACTGTAGAGAGAAGCTGAAAGGGAAATGACAGTTTTACATGGGCTGTCCCTTCAATGCTAATGTGATCCCTGGTTGGTTAAAGATTCAGAATTGGACACATAGTTTTCAACAGATAAAATGGATAAAATAATTGCCGTTTGTGGAAGTGTAGTATATGGGCAGTGGCAATCATTTTGACAAATAATTGCTTGCAGCAACATTAAAAAACAGAATAAGAAAAAATAACTGAAAAAGAACTATTTAGTTCACTTTTTGAAATGGTGAACTGAACAATTTCATTTTAATTTCTGCGAACTATTAACTGAACTAGTTCGTGTAGAAAGTGAACTTGCCCAACACTGGTCTACACACTGCTGAATACAATTTTAATGACTTGATCATTTCAAAATCAAGTCACTGGAGATTAATTTACCTGGTCAGTGTTGTCACTGAGGAGACTGCAGGGGGCCACATCAACAGGATCTACATGCATCTCTTTGGGTATCTGAAGGCACAAGGACAATCACTGAATGTGAGTCTATTTCAATGTACAAAGCTGACAGACCTCCTAATGTCTGAACCTGACCAGTTGAGTATTACACAGGACCTGTGTGTGTGTATACACGTAAGAATATATCCTATTTGAGTTTTTGACTCTAAAATACATAAGTTCATGGAGATCATTTTAGCTCATTAGTGTTGTCCAGGACCAAACTGCACTTGGCCACATCAGCAGGGTGGACACACAACTCCTTGGAAACCTAGCAGGGAAATTACTGAGTGACTTTGGTTTATTGTACAAAGCTCACAGTCCTCCTAATGTCTGAACCTGACCAGTTGACTGTTACACAGGACCTGTGTGTCTACACACTGCTGAATACATATATTATGTAAGTTCTTGACTCTAAAATACAAAAGTCACTGGAGATCAATTTACCTGTTCAGTGTTGTCCCTGACAGGACTGGACATGGCCATATCAGCAAGCATCTCCTTAGCAATCCAGCAGGGAAAGGACAATCACGAATGTGAGTTGATAATTGATCATTTTAAAATAAAAAAAAGTTAATGAAGATCAGTTAACCTGGTCAGTGTTGTCCCTGAGGGAATTGCACACGGCCACATCAGCAGACTGGCAAGACATCTCTTTGTAACTCTAAAAGGAAAAGGACAATTACTCAATATGAGTCTATATTTCAAAATACTGAATTCACAGTCTTCCTAATGTCTGTACCTGTCTAATTGATTATTACACAGGACTTGTGTGTCTCGACACTTTTGAATATGACTCACATGAGTTTGTATTTCTGAATATAAGGTCAATGGAAATTAACTTACCTGTCCAATGTTTTCCCTGAGGGAATGGTTAATGATCATGTCATCAGGCTGGCTTTGCTCCTCCTCAGAAATCTAGTTGGGAGAACCAATCACTAATAAATATCGTCTATAGACGACCCATAATTTTGCCAAATAAAGATAATATTCTAAAGGGAAATCTTGAGGGCATTTTCCTTATGATGTCCCCCAACTGCCCTGTATCAGCTCCACAAAAGTAGTGTCATTTACAGGAGCTCTGGAACAAAGCTAACATGCCAAATAATAATGTTGGAATGGAGGTCCAGCACCAGAAGGGACACCAGAACCAGAGCTGAGCAGACAATGGACCTGAACTCTCCAGCTTCTAATTTTATGACAGAGCTAAAGATGCTTAAGATGACCAACATGTACTGTAGATGTTGGTGAAACTTTGCAAAATAAAAGTCTGCAGACAGATGCTGAGCTTCACTTGTTGCTGTTGAATAGCAAAAAGCTTATTCCCTTATTTATGTCATGAACTGCTGCTCCTCCTGAACAAAAAACTGGTTAGCCTGCTAGTTTGTTTTTTTTTAAAACCTAATTCAGTTAATTTTGAGGGAAGTTTTTTTTTCTGGTAGCCTGTTAGAGGGTGTCAGTGAATCAGGTTGTGTTATTTTTCAATCCTGATCCAGTTTTAAGTTGTGTGTGGGGATTGATGCACACTTTGATGAACTGTGAAAACAGCTATAAGGCTGCAGTGAAACTAGAGAGCACAAATATGAATTCCTGCATAGTGGGGCTTTAAGTTTTTCTATATGAGTATTCTAGGAATACTCCTTTGGGATCTATAATGGAATGTATGCATAACCATGTTTTCATAGTACTGTAAAAAAAAGAAACTTCGAAAAAGTACTAAGGCAACTCACCTCTAAATGAATCAATGTATTTTATATCCAATCCATCCTTGTCTTTACTCAAAGAGGAAAAATAGGTAGCTTCTTGTTCAGGATTCCTTTAAGCTCTCTGCAGCCTTGTTGCCACTGTCTCCTGCAAAGACCAGATGTTAATCACTGAAGCTACTGCATATATCATGTGATTTATATTAGATTTTCTAAAATGGTTCAGGGTAACTTCTGCATTGTGTGAGATGACAGATTATTTTTAAATGAGGGTAATGAATGAGAATTAGAGAATTGAATGAGACAACAAAAGTGGAAATTGTATTACAGTGCAGCAGTAAGCCTCCACAGTATTTTTAAATCATGGCTAAGTTTGTGCATTAGCATCTAAGAACAAAATCTGAGTGAAATATCGTATTTTACTTTAATGCTTGTCTCACTATCTCAGTCACACTGTCACTAAAAAGAGACACATGCACGTTGTGTTTGCTGCAAAATACTTAGACATGGTGAAAGGTGTCAGGCTCATGTTCCAACAATTCAAGTTTAAAGTTAAAGTGAGGTAAACAAAGGTAACTGCCGGTAGGTAATAATTTTAACATATGTATTGTCATAAACTGACTCTGAGAATGTCCACAATGTACATTTACCCCACAATGAAGACTCCAAATTAGTGAGGCATAATAGTATTCTTGAGAGGTATATCTTTATCATCATTTACCATCTGGCAATAGGGCTTGGTTGTGGATAAAATGTAAAATAAAATGAAAAACAACAACAACAAGAAGCAAGGAATGGGTATTTGGAGAAAATGGCTCTAATAAATAGTTTAGGTCCCTATGAAGTTCCAAACTGATGATCCTAACACTGTCCTCCTCCTCTAAAAAGTGTAGCTTGGATTTTAAAAAAGCCGATTACATGCTTTTTAAGAGCACAGAAATTTTGATACATATGCCAATTTCAATGTCCAATGCTGCAAATATTTTTATCCTGTACTTGTGCATATAGAAAGTAAAGCCAAAAGAGAATATAAATTAGGCCAACATGAGAAGATGCACAGCTGGATGAAATTACATCACTATCATTTGATGAGTGGCTGCTGTTTTTAATTTTTTTCACTTAGGCCTTTAAACCTGACATGATATTTGCACTAAACTGTAATAATACGACTGTTTCAATTCATCTGTGAATAAAAGTACCACGAAGAGAAGTCTCTACTAACCCAAATGTCCTCGAGGTCCGATTTAGACACATAAACAAAACTGCCGCGAATTCAAGGGCTCACTGCTAATAACAAACTAAACGGCTACTAAATAAAACGCTTCAGCGTTTCCAACCTTCATCAGATAATCTGGACCATTTTTCCTAGCTGCTAAAGGGATAAAAATACTTACTATAGTAGTGTAAAAGTGCCTTACCTGCTTCACTGCACCTCCAGCAACATAGATGTGACGTCATTAATTAGTGCAGCTGGTCTTGCACGTGGAAAGCCGGCGGACTGTACCAATTTGTTGTTAGAGGAGGGGGTGGTCAGAAAAAGAGGAGAGGTTCTCTTTTTCTCAAGAGAATAAATTTGGATTTATTCAAGGGACGAATAGTCTATGTGGGATATTTTGCTATGTTTGATTTCAGCTTATCACAATAAATTGCTTATTAAAAAGGTTGGCTTTCATCTGGGGCACAAGTCAAATGGTATCTTCCACTTGAAAACGGTTCCAACAAGGCTTTTTTGTCCTAAACAATAAGTTGAGTCAAATGAAGGCACGTTCTTTTCTTAAGCACATTTCATACAGATGGGTAGACTCAAAAGTAAACACCATTCAAAACAAGATCATATATAAAAGTACAAAATAATAATATAATGTAGCCTTATATCCTCCTAAGAATTAAAATAAGTGTCTTACAATTTCTTTTTTGTGTTTTCCTATCTATTTGGGCCTAAAAAAACACCTTACTCTTTAAATGTTTTTGAATACATTTTTAGTTTAAATTTTACAGAATGTCCACCATAGAGGACAACAGGACAATGTTTGCGTTAAAATAGAACTGGATATGAACCCAAGAAAACATTTAATTTGATCAAAATATAATTATTATGTTTAACGCCACTATTTTCTTTAACGCGAGATTAACGCACACACATTTCTCCAAATATGACCCTCAGCCAATAAGTGTATTTACAGTCAACATGTGGAACAGACATGGCGACAGAAAAGGGTCTTATGAACGGTAAGTTCAGCTGTAAGGTGCTGTCAGATGGGCCTGTTGACCAGAAAAAGGTTATTTGTATTTACTGTTGCTGTGAATTAAGTTACCACCGCAGGATGGTAAAGTTAGTTTCACATCCGACAGTCACTTGTTTTTTTTCTCTTTAAACTTTAATAGCATCATGAAAACAGCACCAATTTCATCCAGGTTGGTATCATTTTGTAGATATCAGTATGCCAGACATTTCACAAGTGTCATCAACCCTCCAAGGTTAGTGAGTGTGGCAAAAACTCTAAGGAACAGCGCTGAATGTCAGCTCCGCTGCTGCCGTGGAGTTTAGAGACCATCAGCAATTTACTGCGGTCAAGAAGCAGCCCCAACAAAAATACCAAAGAAGCATGATGCACTAAAGGCTAAAGGCTTAAAAAAAAAACCTAAAGCAGATCCCCTTGACCCTGCATAGGACAAAATGGGTATAGATGATCCATGAATAAATAGAACATTAAAAAATATGATTAATCGTGAGTTAACTTCTTTTAATATATATATATATATATATATATATATATATATATATATATATGTATATGTATTCCATTTTTGTTGACACAGTTACGGGAAACGTTACTTTTTACTTTTTCCCTCATGTTTAGTTCACTTTGAATAAGGTCTCGTTCAAAAACCAAACCATTTAGAATTGCCTTACTAAAACTCATTTATTGTAAAGAGGCCAAATACTCTTTAAAACAGTTTGTTTGTGGAGCCCTCATTTAATTTCTTCAAATGCAATTAAGGGAGATTTTACTGTTTTTTGGCATTTAGACCACACTGGACATTGAATCTTGTCAATTTGTCAACTGATAACTCTGGGTACTCCGGCTTCCTCCCACAGTCCAAAGACATGCATGTCAGGTTAATTGCTGGTTCTAAATTGCCCGTAGGAGTGACTGTGAGTGTGCATAGTTGTTTGTCTGCATGTGGCCCTGCGATGGATTGGCAACCTGTCCAGGGTGTACCCCTGCCTTTCGCCTGTAGACGGCTGGGATAGGCTCCAGCAGATCCCTGTGACCCTCCAGTGGATGAAACGGGTATAGATGATGGATGGATGGACAGTTTGGACTTGTTGTATTGTAGGCTGTATGAATAATATATCCACAATTGAAAGTAGGCTATATTTTATTACTTAAATAACAGTAAATCTATAACAAACCAGAAGCATTTGGAATGTAAAATACTGCCATTTAATTACTTAAAGAGAAAACATTATGCATGTTTTCGTTGATCCGTAATGACTGACTTTTCAAGACCAATACTCAACATGGGACAACCGGATACAACCGTTCATGCAGAGCACAAGCGGCAGAGTCTAAGCATAAATAAAGCCTCTGGTCTGAAGCTTTCAAACGTTGAAAATGTTTTGTTTGATAGAATCTCTTTGGGATTATGTTTGTTTCGCACGTTCATTTGATTATCTGTAAACAAACTGTTTGTATCTCAATGTCTGGGTTTAGTTTTGGACCATGTGTTGTCCAGGAAGTCACTTTGTGCAATCTCAGTCACCTTGTTTGTCCTGTAGCTCTTTGTCATCATTACAAGAGTGTAGTCTCTTCTGAACTATACATAGACACATTTTTGCAGGTGGCCGTGAAGTAATATGGCAGTAAACCAGTGTTCCCGTTCTATCATTTGCCTGTATCAGTCTTTAGCATGATGTACTTTGTGAATAAAAGAGTAGAGGGACTGGTACCTGCACCGAGGTAATTTTTGAAGAGCCATGTTACCCTTCAGTCTTATACATCACAAGGTTGTACAAGTTCAGCTTCTTTTTTGTTACATCTTTGAATATAAATTGCTTACATAGCCATCCATCCATCTATTAACTTCCGCTTGATCCGGAGTCGGGTCGTGGGGGCAGCAGCTTCAGCTGAGAGGCCCAGACCTCCCTCCCCCCGGCCGCCTCCACCAGCTCCTCTGGGAGAATCCCGAGGCGCTCCCAGGCCAGCTGAGAGATATAATCTCTCCAGCGGGTCCTGGGTCTTCCCCGTGGTCTTCTCCCAGTTGGACATGCCCAAAACACCTCTCCAGGGAGGCGTCCGGGGGTCATCCTAGCCAGATGCCCGAACCACCTCAACTGGCTCCTCTCGATGTGAAGGAGCAGCGGCTCTACTCTGAGTCTCTCCCGAATGGCGGAACTTCTCACCCTATCTCTAAGGGAGAGTCCAGTCACCCTGAAATGAGAAAACTCATTTCCGCCACTTGCATCAACGATCTCATTCTTTCGGTCACTACCCACAGTTCATGACTGTAGGTGAGGGTTGGAACAAAGATCGACCGGTAAACAGTGAGCCTTGCCTTTTGGTTCAGCTCTCTCTTCACCAAAACGGACCGGTTCAGAGTCCGCACCACAGCAGATGCTGGACCAATCCGTCTGTCGATCTCCCGTTCCTTTCTCCCATCACTCGTGAACAAGACCTCGAGATACTTAAACTCCTCCACTTGAGGCAGAACCTCACTCCCAACCCGGAGGAGGCATTCTACCCTTTTCCGACTGAGGACCATGGTCTCAGATTTGGAGGTGCTGATTCTCATCCCTGCCGCTTCACACTCGGCCGCGAACCGCTCCAGCGAGAGCTGCAGATCCCCACTCGATGGCGCCAACAGGACCATGTCATCTGCAAACAGCAGAGGCGAGATCCCGACACCACCGAACCCGAACCCCTCTGCTCCTTGGCTGCGCCTAGAAATTCTGTCCATAAATGTTATGAACAAATTCGGTGACAAAGGACAAAGGGACACAGTCAAATGCTTTCTCCAAGTCCACAAAACACATGTGGACTGGTTGGGCAAATTCCCATGTTCCCTCAAGGACCCTAGTGAGGGTATAGAGCTGGTCCAGTGTTCCACGACCAGGACGGAACCCGCATTGTTCCTCCTGAATCTGGGATTCGACAATCGATCGAACTCTCTTCTCCAGCACCCCTGCATAGACCTTACCAGGGAGGCTGAGGAGTGTGATTCCCCTGTAATTGGAACACACCCTCCGGTCCCCCTTCTTAAAAAGGGGAACCACCACCCCGGTCTGCCAATCCAGAGGTACTGCCCCTGATTTTCATACGATGTTGCAGAGACGTGTCAACCAAGACAGTCCTACAACATCCATAGCCTTCAGGAAATCAGGGCGGATCTCGTCCACCCCCGGAGCCCGGCCACCATGCAGCTTCTTAACTACTTCAGCGACCTCAGCTCCAGTAATGGACGAGTCCACCCCCAAGTCGACAGGCTCAGAATCCTCGACGGAAGACATGTTGGTGGGATTGAGAAGGTCCTCGAAGTATTCCTTCCACCACCGAACAACATCTCCAGTCGAGGTCAGCAGCACCCCACCCCCACTATACAAAGTGTTGGTGAAGCACTGCTTTCCCTGCCTAAGCCGTCCGACGGTTTGCCAGAATCTCCGTGGAGCCAATCAAAAGTCTTTTTCCATGGCCTCACCAAACTCCTCCCACACCCGAGTTTTCGCCTCAGAGACCACCAAAGCCGTCGCCCGCTTGGCCCGCCGATACCTGTCTGCTGATTCCGGACACCCACAAGCTAACCAAGCCCGGTAGGACTCCTTCTTCAGTCTGACGGCCTCTCTCACCCGAGGTGTCCACCACCGAGTTCGAGGATTGCTGCCACGACAGGCACCGATGACCTTACAGCCACAGCTCCGGTCAGCCACTTCAGCAATGGAGGCGCGGAACATGGCCCATTCAGACTCAATGTCCCCCGCCTCACCCGGGATGTGATTGAAGCTCTGTCAGAGGTGTGAGTTGAAGATCTTTCGTTCTCAGCAAACCCTCACTACACGTTTGGGCCTACCAGGTCTGACCGGCATTCTCCCCCGCCATCTGATCCAACCCACCACCAGGTAGTGATCAATTTAATTCAATTCAATTTTATTTTATTTAGCGTCTGTTACAATGACAATTGTCTCTAGGCGCTTTACAGAGACCCAGAGCATGACCCCCGAGCAAATATCATCAACTAAGATTATATCATTAAATCCAATCAATGATAATGGCAGGTAAAAAACTCCCACGTAGGGAGAAAAAAAACCTTTATACCAAACAGTGGCAAGGAAAAACTCCACTTTAAGAGGAAGAAACCTTGAGCAGGACCTGGCTCATATGGGGGGGCCTTCCTGATGAAGACAAGCCGGGTAGAGAAAGAAAAGAGGGGAGACAGGACAGAGAGAGGATGTAGGACAGAGAGAAGATGGAGGACAGAAAGAAGTGAACAGAGAGAGGAGGAGCACAGAAAAAAAAAAAATAATAAAGTAGTGGAATTGTTGTAGGGTGAATGCAAACGGGCTATGGAGGGCCCTTGGGCGTGTGGTCAGCGTAATGAGCCATGATAGGCTCTTGAGTATCAATAATGTGCGGGTGGGGTGTAGGTGAGGTGTGTGCGAGAAAAAAGGGGGAGGAGGGGGGGGGGGGGGGGTTGGGTTTAAAAAGAAGGAAGGGATCAGTTGACAGCTCAGCTCCTCTCTTTACCCGAGTGTCCAAAACATACGGCCGAAGATCAGGTGATACGACTATAAAGTCGATCATCGATCTCCGGCCAAGAGTGTCCTGATGCCACTTGCATTTATGGACACTCTCATGCTTGAACATGGTGTTTGTTATGGACAAACTGTGAAGAGCACAGACGTCCAACAAACCAGAACCACTCTGGTTCAGATCAGAGAGGCCGTTCCTCCCAATCACGCCCCCCCTCCAGGTACCACTGTCATCGCCAACGCGAGCGTTGAAGTCCCCCAGCAGAATAAAGGAGTCCCCATTAGGGGCGCTTTCTAGCACCCCCCGCCAAGGACCCCAAGAAGGCCCCAAAGGGGTACTCTGAAATGTCATTTGGCGCATAAGCACAAATTACAGTCAGAGCCCGTTCCCTGACCCGAAGGCGCAGGGAAGCTACCCTCTCATCCACTGGGGAAAGCCCCAACGTACAGGCCCCAAGCTGGGGGGCTATTAGCAAGCCCACACCAGCCCGTCGCCTCTCACCCTGGGAAACTCCAGATTAGAATAAGATCCAGCCTCTCTCGAGAAGATTGGTTCCAGAGCCCAGGCTGTGCATTGAGGTGAGCCCGACTATATCTAGTCGGTACCTCTTAACCTCACGCACAAGCTCAGGCTCCTTCCCTGCCAGAGAGGTAACATTCCATGTCCCAGTAACCAGTTTCGTCAGCCAAGGGTCGGCAGGCCAAGGCCCACACTTTCGGCTGCCACCCACCACACTGCATCCGACTCCTATGGCCCTCCCTGCGGGTGGTGGGCCCACGGGGAAGTGACGAGCACAGAAGTCACAACAAAACACCCACTCCACCAGAGTGCTAACATAGCCCAGGGAGTAAAATTAGCTTCAAAACCTAAGGAGCAACTCAAGGCTTTCCAGTCTCTTACAGGCAGTTTTTTGGGGCAATCAATTGCATGCATATGCCACACATAGGCTTAAATTTACATGAATACTCAACAGTGCAGCAGCTGTAGCCATACACATACTGGACATACTTAATTGAAAAAAAAAAATAGAAATGATATTATAAAACCAGTAAAATAATAAATATGGCTAAGTAAATTGTCTGCTGTTGAACATTCATTGTGTGGAAGGTAAAAGTCAGGGAGATGATTTCAATGATAATTAATAATAACACAAAACACCTCGAGTTTTGGAGTTATCATAATGGATTATTGTTACAGAGTCCTCAAAAAGACACTGATGTTCCAGGAGATATGACTGAGATATGATTGCAATGAAGCACTTTGCAGAACTGTGCGACTGTTAGAATTCAGCTGTATTCTGGCATCGAATCCAATATTTAAGTACTGTTTAAATCTATCACTCAGCATTTTCATTACCAATCTCTGCATCATGAAATTAGGTAAATAAGGCCATAGGTGTTCAAATCTTTTGGTTTTTAATAGCTCTTGAGTGGTTTTTACAGTTCCTCTCTGCGCCTTCTGACAGCGGAAATACTCAAGATATTGACTCTCTATTTTTTCACAATACACAGTTTTGTAACATTTGGTACGATTTATTTAAGACATTATATAATCACTTTATCAGTGACAGTCAAACATCTGACTATACAAAGCAATCTACAACATTATCTGATATATAGCTGTGACACTTTTTGGAAAAATGAAATCTGTGTTAAAATCTATGTTACACACCCATTTACAGAAACATGAATTATAAAGACATCGTAAGAATTAGCAGGACCTTCCTGCAGACAGCCAATCAGAAACTCAGAATCATACACAAGTGTGAATTATTAATGAGGTCCTGCTATAGCATCACCCAAACTATAGGGGGCACTGTGGTGATACACAGATTATACACAAAGTCAGGTCTTTTGTGTATTAAAACAGGTCATCTCCGTTTTTTTTTATTTTTGGGGGTCTACAGACCAATAGAAACACTTCTACGCTTTTAGAATTTTTTCCATATTAGCAGGACACCAACCCTGTCCTGCTAATTCTAAATGTCCTTCTAGTGTGGTGTGTATCCTGACAAAATGTCCTGTTAATACATAAATAACCAACACAACACACACACACACACACCCACACACACACACACAATATATATATATATATATACATATATATATCTATATCTATATATATATTATATATATATATATATATATATATATCTATATATATACTATATATATATATGTGTGTGTTGTGTGTGTGCGTGTGTGTGTGTATGTGTGTGTATACATATGTACTGAAGCATCAGTACCATGGTATCTTAGCACTGTCAACACTAAAAAGCATTTTTTCCATTTGTTTTTCATCTGCAATACCTTTTATTTACATATTTATATATTATATTTTCTTTTAAAAAATAATAAATAAAAATAAAAAATTGTAATCAGGTTTCAGTGGCCAACTTTGGTAAAAACAAAACACTGATAAACTCTTCAGTCTGTGACTATTTACAGTAAAAACCAACACATGGCTTCATTATTTTAATTAATATAATTCCAGCACATCAGGAAACTGGTTACCATTAAAGCCAGGGCAAACAACAGGAAACAAAGTGGAAGCTCTGCAGAGAGGAGAAGGCTTTTGATTTCAACAAAATCACACATCACAGTTACATCATCTGCTTTGATATGACCCTGTTTCTTTTACAGTGAAACAAGTGGATTTCTCAGCCTCTTTGTTTAACTCAGGCGGAGCAGACATTGGACCATTTAATGCTGACACATCTCTGGTCTTCAGAAATGTTGTTGTAACTAGTGGAAATGTATATAACCCAAATACAGGTACTTACACTGAAATATTTCAATCATTTCACTTATTCATTGAAATTTGAAAAAACAAAATCTATTACAAAGCTGAAATTTTGAATAATGATCTTCATTTACATGTTTATGTGACACAAGACAGAACAACATGAATTGCAATAATGACAAATACATCCAATAATAGTAAAGAGAACAAAGTGAGGAAATAGCCCAGTGCATCATGAGAGGTCCTCCAGCAGTTTTGGCTTATAACACCTTAACTAAAGGGATAATTCAAGACATCTGAGCCAGTTTTATCAAAAAGGGAAAGTTTAAGCCTGATCTTGGAAGTAGAGAGGGTGTCTGCCCCCCCAACACTAACTGGGAGCTGATTAGAAACCACAAGGAAAATAAAGAATGTGATTAAACTAATTTTATTCACCAGGTAAATGGCTACAATACAGGACATCAGTTTACTGGTTACCTTGGTCACATATCAAGAGGACCCTTCCAGTGTTTTGGTTTTCATGGTTACTGTCACCAGCTGACTACACTTAGTAGTCATGCAGGTTTTTCGTCCACTGCCTGCTTTGTTTTCTACAAGTCTGTCCCTAAACCAGAAACCACCTCTATAAAAAATCAGATAAGGGATTACGGACACAAAAGTCCAGGCAGAGGAGACAAGACTTGTCCATTTTATTATTCAACATAAAGAAGTGCCAAAGCAAACATTTCTGTTTTGAAATGGAAATAATGGATAACAATCTATCACTTTACTATGTGCATTGGTCCTGTTTATTTTTCTTGTTTTTTTTTTTTGTTTGTTTTTGACAGAAACGAAAACAAGTCCAAAGTAACAAATCTTATCTTCTGCACCCTTTTCATGTGAAAAGAAATAAACTCTGTAAATATTTGATCAGATTGTGATTAATCATAATATAAAACACTATTTAAGGCTGGTTTAACACAGACTGAACATTTAGAGACGTTCTGAGAACAGGGAGAACAATGTTTTTTACATTCTTGTTGATCTGCTCTCTCTCTGCAGCTCAGCTTCAAACAGAGTCTGACAATGAAATTAAAGTAAATTTAAGACAAACTGAGGTGGAAGGAAGAGAACCAGGAAATGTCTCTGACCTCCAACAAACATGTACACATGATATCGATGCTGTACTGAGAGAGATGAGCAGCTTGTTGGCTGGACTGAAGGTTGAGGTGAGATACTTACAGCAAGAAAACCAAGGTATGATTTTCTGTCATTTACTTTTACATTTACCAGTATTTGGAATTACTGTCTTAAACTGCTGAGAGTATGTTTACAAAGAGGGTTAGTATTTAATTATCTGTGGTTTTTATTTTAAAACTATTATTTTTCAGAGCAAGTGAAAAACGTGATCATTTAGTTCTAAATTTTTAAGCATATAGACATAATTTTCAAACAAAAACCTGACTGCTACTGCTGGGTAAATGCAGTGGTGGAATGTAACTGAGTTCAAATACTTGGTTACTGTTCTTAAGTACATTTTTCATGTATCTGTACTTTACTTAAGTTAAAATATAGTTAAAATAAAGAGCACACTTTTGACTTTTGCTCCATTACATTTCTAAAATGCACCTCGTTACATTTTATGATTGACCAGTCACCAAAATGTTTTCTTAACAAAAGATATTGACTGTGTTTCTGACACGGAAGATTAAACCAATCAGGTACTGCTATCCCTGGCTCCAGTGGCAGCAGACTGTGCATTTGGAAGCAGCAGTTCTGATTTAAACCACAACGTTCCACATGGATCTAGAGACTGAGAACCCTTGGCCTTATTTTTAGGAAATGGTTCAATTTATGGGCTCCAGGAATGAGAAGGCAAATATCACATCTTCAGCACTGGTTAAATGCAACAGTGATAGTGAAAACTTCTATAAAAGCAGATGTTTTTGGTTTCTTACTGATCTAGAAAAACTAATGCCAGGAAAACGTAATCAACTTATTGCGAAATTCCTCCACAAATATGTGACAGAGTGAAAAAATAAAATAAGATAAACAGAAGATGACTTTACATCATTGCCACTAAAGGAGGTTCTACAACCTACTGAATTATAAGATGTTCTGTGTGTGTATGTTACAGAGCAGTCAGCTAAGGTGAGAGAACTGGAGTCACAAAAGACGGAGCTGAAGCAACAATACCAAGGTAGAATCTGTATAATGAGCAGCAACGAAAAAATTTGATATGTGTATTACCAATAACAAGGACAATAAAGGTAGTTTTTCCACACGCACACGCACGCGCATATATATATATATATATAAATATATATATATTATATATATATATATATATATATATATAATATATATATTTTTTTTTTTTTTTATATATATATTAGGGATGCAACGGTACTCGGTAAAACACGGACGCTTTTATGTCCCGTGGTATTTATGTTTCAATAACTTTGCATTTGACTTGCACTTGAGCGTGCGTGCCTTTTAGGCAACAGCCCCGCCACTGCATGTCAATGTGCACTCGCCTCCGCTATATGTATATATATATATATATATATATATACAGGGCTTGACGCTAACTTTTTTGCTCACTAGCCACTGTGGCTAGTGTTTTTCCTCAGTCATTAGCCATTTAGTCTTTATGCTAGCCAAAGTTTTGCTGTTAGTTTTTTTCTTCTTCACAATATTCTTGCATTTAAATTTTAAATACAAACATTTGGTACAACTATTGTGATGTGTCATATCAAAGAATAAGTTACCAGCCAAAGTTGCTTGTGAGACCGAAATTGTTACTAGCCACAGCCAAATTTTACCAGCATTTGGCCGGTTGGCCGGTGTCAGTGTCAAGCCCTGTATATATATATATATATATATATTCAATTCAATTCAATTTTACTTGTATAGTGTCTGTTACAATGTCAATTGTCTCTAGTCGCTTTACAGAGACCCAGAGCATGACCCCGAGTAAATATCATTATATCATCATTATCATTATCATTGTGTATATATATATATATATATATATATATATATATATAATATATATTATATACACAGAGTCAATAATGACATGACTCTGGAAAATAGAATTGTTAAATATATAAAAATATATTTAATAACTGTTATAATGAAACAACATCCATGTTTTGAGTCGTTTTGAGTTTTTCTTATTGCAGAGTGTGTGTGTATGTTACAGAGCAGTCAGCTAAGGTGAAAGGCCTGGAGTCAGAACAGACTGAACTGAAGCAACAATACCAAGGTAGAAACTGTATATTGAGCAGAGACTAAAATAATATTTAAAACATATATAATTAACAAAAAGGACCAACATTTAATTCCTCTGTTTGTTTTTTGATGTTCTAGCACAGACAGCTAAGGTGAGAGAACTGGAGCAACAGTATCAAGGTATTTACTGTAGTTTAAGCAAATACATAATCGCATGTTACAGACAATAAGGACTCTGGGAAATAGAATTGTTAAATATTTCAAAAGTCTTTAATAAATGTTATAATGAAACAACATCCAGGTTTTCAGTCTAAGTAAAGCAGTTTTTCCGCAAAACAAACTTACAGTAAAGCTGATATATTGTAAAACATCTTTACAGCAGAAGTACTGTAAGGTGGTAATTACAGTAACTTACTGGCAATAGTGTCGCCAGGAAGTTACTGTAAAAATACAATAAAATGTCTAACAGTGCACTGTAAGTGCTTGTTACAGTTAGTCTTTTCGCGAGTATGCTTTACAGTATCGCTACTATAAAAATGCTATGATACTGTATGTTGATACTATAATGAGGTTTTCCAGTAAATTTACAGGTTTACAGTATTTAATGAGACACAAACACAGATTTGCAGTGATACATTCTTTTATACTTTATTGCAATACTTCATAGTTGACAGTGTGTGTGTGTGTGCATGTGTGACATACTGAGAATAGCAAACAGACATAAAACAGATGAGAAAAAAATGGAAACAGCCAAGCACAACAAAATTAAAAGCATGGTTATCAACAACAGAGGATGAGAAGCTCTTTCTAACGACCACCGGCACTGAGTTCCAACTGTCACACCCTTTAACTGACTAGGTGTTTTGCGCAAAGGAAGTTAACCTCCTGCTACTTTTTTCTCTTCCACCTCCCCTTCTCTCTCTACTTCCTTTTCCTCCTCCTCTATCTTCGTCCTCCCTCCTCCTCTTCTCCTCCTCGTCTTGTGTTGAGCTGTAAAGAAAAAGAGGGGCAACAAGGTCATTAGATGGTAATCAGTGGTAATAGCTAAACTGTAGTATCAGTAAAACGTAGAGTTTGAGGGGGTGGGTTGCTGATGAATTGCAAACTTTACCTTGTGAAAACTGATTACCTTTAACTTCTTTTGTCAGCAGTTTTAAGCGAATTACTTTGGAAAAGTATATAATATATGTTATAGCCCAGATATTATATAGAAATGTTCATGAACATTTCTTTTAATAGTGAAAATTAAACATTAGTCATTTCCATCAACTATAATGTCTATTCTCACATCTCTTTTCTTTTCATGACCATAAATCCAGTACAAGCAGAAGAACTAAATACCATTAAAGTCAGGACCAACATCACAGACAACCAGGTGAAGGGTCTGATCAGAGAGGGAGAAGGTTTGTGAGTTCCAAGATTACATTACTACTAACATCACTGAACATTATTTTCTGATATTTTAGTGTGTTAACTGTGTTTCTCTCTTTTAGTGAAACGAGTGGCTTTTTCAGCCTCTTTGTTTGGTTCAGGACATGGACATTTTGGACCATTTAACACAGAGACGATTCTGATCTTCAGAAAAGTTGCCACAAATATTGGAAACGCCTATAACCCAAAGACAGGTAATCACATTTATTCATGACAGTTACAGAAATTAAAAAAAAAAAATCTATTAATTGATTTATTTTGGTCCACTCAACCTAACAAGAAATTGTGTAACAAGTTTGTTTGTCCACAGATTCAAATCTAATAGTCACATAATCCATGATAGACAGTATCTAGAATAGATTTGTTGACAGTATTAACAACCAAAAACACATGAAATATTTTTATTTTTATTTTCTAAATTTGATTCCATCCACATACTGAAATAGTTTCAAGTGTGAATCCATTCAGATTAATCACATGCAGATTAATCATAGGAGGCCATCCTGTTTTGAAGACCCTGCCTAAATTTTAGACTATACTGCCTAAAATACTAGAACTATGAACTTAATAGGGCTGTGTCCTATAATGAGATACATGGTTTGATGTTTTTTATATATAGGCTAAATGCATTTTTATATTTTATATGATGAAACAATATCGTCTACAGCAGTATAGTTAGTCCAGTTTTACAGTTATATTCTAGTTGTCTGTCCATCTGCTTCTTTTCTTCCCGTCTCACATCTTCATCCTGAACCGTCTGCAGCTGACAGACACAGACAATAGGCTTCTACTAAGCTACTGAAAAGGAGCTGGTTCGTAAAACTAAAGACAATTATGCAATTATTTGGTGATGGTTCAGAATTCAAAGTATCAGATGAGCAGCAGAATAATGAAATTTATACAAAACACTGCCATTAAAGACAAAACCAGGAATTTATTAAACTATGTGCTGAACAGTGAAGTTTTCTGACCCCTTTATAACAAATGACAGTGAAAAAAAGTGAAAAGAGTAGAGTACGACTAAAACAGCTGCCAATCAAAGACACTAAATCTAAGCACCACTGTGATATCTTTAGCATCTGGCCTGTGGACCAATGGAACACCCACACAATCTGTTGTGAGATGTTTTTCCTTTGTTTTGTTTTGTTTTTTTAACATAGATGTAATTGTTAATTCTCAATTTCAAAGATGGTTATTTAAAAAACTCACAAAAACATAAGTAAAGATATAAAATGAACTGTTCACAGGGTTTTTCATTGCACCGGTGAGAGGAGTCTACCACTTTGAGTTCCACCTTTTTGGATATGGAGATGCTTCACATCCTGTTTGTGCTAAATTGGTCAAGAATGGAGATTTTGTTTTCATTGCATATGAACATCAGACATCTGGGACTGTTAAGCCTTCTAATAGTGTCACATTGCTGTTAGAAGTTGGAGATGTTGTGATTTTATGTCTATGTACAAACTCATTGATTTTTGATAATGAGAATCATCATACAGGATTCAGTGGTCACCTACTTTTCATCATGTGACCAGCAAACAGTTTTTATTTTTCTTCATCTCTCTGATAACCAGGTAGTCGTGTAAATCTAACATGAGAGTTCTTCAGTCCTTGTTTGTTGTGACGTGTGATTCACACAATAAATCCATATCTATCAATAACTCTACAACTATGTACAGATTAGCTGTAAAAAAAAAATCTATTTCAAGAGCCTTTTTCACTATTTCATCTAAACTTGTTGACTACAACTGCACCATGGAAAGTCAAAATTTTAAAGGCATAGATTGCAAAAAGGTTTTTGGAAGTACAATTTATTTTTATAACTCATTTAAAACAACCTCAGTTGATCAAAGTGCTTTTCAAGCTAAAAACAAAAAATATAGGAATCCCTAAAAAGTAAGCAAAAACATGTAATAAAACAAGATAAAAGAATAAAAAAAAACATAGCCAAGAAACAATATGCACTAAAACTGCAAAAACAACAGTACTAGTAACACAACAACAACAACAACAATAAATGAATAAAGTATGAATAACACATATATAGACAATAAAAGCCATGGTATCGTGCTCAAAATGGAGCAAAGGTAAGTGAGAAAACTTATTTTTAACAATGATCTAAAATGATCTGAGGTCTGGGTAGGTCTGATAATAAAAGGCTGAATGTTCTACTATTTGGGAGCAACAACAGAAAAAGCTCCATACCTCTGTTGTTTTTTTTTTTTTATTTAAATCTTGAAATTGTCAAGAGCTGCTGGTTGGTTGATATCAGTGTTCTGACTGGACAATGACAGTTTAAAAGACTCTTAAGAACCAACAATAAAATCTTGAACTGGATCCTGAGCTGGACAGGAAGCCAGTGAAGGACTGTTGTGGTCACATCATTTCTTTCCAGTCAGAAGGTGAGCTGCTGCGTTCTGAACAGTTTGTAAGTGGCAGAGTGAGAACTGATCATTTCCAAAGTAGAGAGAGTGACAATAATGTAGCTGACAGGTCATGGAGGCATGAATAACTCACAAAGTCTTCAGTAGGAAGATGGACCTTCACCTTACTTAAGAGCCGAAGATGAGAAAGCCAGTTTTAATCACTGAGCTAATCTGCTTGTCACATTTAAAACCAGATTCAAAAATTACACCAGGATTTCTCACAAACTGCTTACAATTCAATTCAATTCAATTTTATTTGTAAAGTGTCTGTTACAATGTCAATTGTCTCTAGGCGCTTTACAGAGACCCAGAGCATGACCCCCGAGCAAATATCATTAACTAAGAATATAATATTTAAACCTAAACAAGGATAATGGCAGGTAAAAAAAACTCCCACAGAGGGAGAAAAAAAACAAACTTTAAGCCAAACAGTGGTGAGGAAAAATTCCACTTTAAGAGAAAGAAACCTTGAGCAGGACCTGCCTCATATGGGGGGACCTTCCTGCCAAAGGCCAGCTGGGTAAAGAAAGAAGAGAGGGGAGACAGGACGGAGAGAGGATGGAGGACAGAGAGAGGAGAGCAAGCAAATGACTGCATATAATGACCACATAAACAGATGCAGGTAGCAACACTGAGATGAGATGGTCAGAGGACCAGGTCGCCGGTCACCACGCCAGTCGGCACCCCAAACACATCTAGACATACAGGTGGAGGTAAATGCTGGGATGGCCAGAGGATGGAAGTGCAAGTCAGCACGCAACTCAGGAAACTCTTGCCTGCAAACATACAGAAAGAAAAGAGAAAAAGAGGGAGGCAAAACAGCACAACAAAACAACAGGAAAGAAAATAAAATGGAGCACAATTACAGTAACAAGGTGCTCCTAATTAATAAATGCACTTATAGAATGCACTTATATACCACTTTATCACACCAAGGTGCCCTCAAAGCAGTTTACAATGGCCTCTCATTCACCCATTCACACACACATTCACACACCAGTGGGCAGCAGCTGCCATGCAAGGTGCTGCCAACCCACTGGGGGCAAGTTAGGGTTCAGTGTCTTGCCCAAGGACAATAATGGGAGCAATTTTAACAACTTTAATAGTTGATTCACAACATTAAATGCCTTCCAATGCAAACAATGCACTTGAAACAATAAATTGATTTTTTTTTAAAAACAGAAAGTCATGTAATTAAACAGGACTGCAAATGAAAATTTGCTTTCTGCTAAATTTGGTGCATGCATCTTTTTTTTTTTTTTTTTTTTAACTAATGTACACAAAGTTATTTTGAACTAAATTTAATATTGACAATGAAAGTAATAATATTAGCAGTTATTTCAATTAAAATAGGCTGTTTTTCTAAGAGACACTCTGTCACAGCTTGAGCTACTACATCACATGCCATAAATATCACTCAAAGGTGATGATTTCTTATGGGTTAACAAAAGAGATCGCCAGCCTTTTGACACACATAAAATGTATTTATTTAGAAATAATTAGGCTACAATATTTTTGAATAAAGTATATAATTCACAAGACTAGAAAAATAAATTACCATACACCAATCTTTGAAAAATGTGTACTTTAAATGCCAATGATTTAAAGTTTTATTTTAGAAAAAAAATTAGACAAATGAACAGCCAACAACAGTTTTTATTGTTGTATTGCCAATAAAGGGTTTATTATTTTATTGCCACACAGGGTTACATAGGTGGCAACTACAGTCTCTTCAGAAAGTCCTCGGACTACAGAGCTCTTTGTAGTTTTTCAGCATAAGTTTTTATATTCTTTTGTGCCTCTTTGCTAATGTTTTTTGACTTGTAATGAGCCAAAATCTGCAACAAATGAGTACAAGTTATTAAAGAGTAAAGAAGTCATGTGAAATGAGATGAAAAACTGTAAAAGAAGAGCAATATGAAGTAAAAACAATGTGTGGAATGACAATCAAATGTAAATGTAAATACAAGCAATGTTAAATGAACAAAAAAAATATGCAAATCCCTTCAAATAAATACTCTTCATATATACCCCTTTTGTGTTTTAATTTAGGCTATAATGAATGTTCACATCATGTCAATGTGGCTTTATGCACAGCTGCACTACTTCCTGAACTTCAGCCAGCTGCTGTGTTTCCTGTGTGCCATTAATTGACAAACTGATTAATCCAGGTGTGTCTGACCTCCCAGCAATGGGAAGACACACCTGGATTGATCAGTTTGTCCAATAATGGCACACAGGAAATAAAAGAGCTGGCTGAAGATCAGGAAGTAGTGTAGCTGTGATTTTAGCTTTTTTGTACACCAAAAATGTAAAGGATACATCCCCACCAAGTGGTGGGGATGGTGGGACTGCTAGCGGCGGGGGCCAGAAAATTCCCTTATTTTCAAATCCAAAACTTGACAGGTATGGTAATAGGAACATGAGAAACATTAGAAATGGCAACGAGAATCCAAAATGGTACGCAGAGAAAGCAGGACCAGTTGAAACTAAAGTTGAATCTGACGAAGAGGAAGAAGAAAAGTGAACGGACTGTGAGTATGGCGGTCGTGCGTGACTTAACTTGATGTTTTGGGCGACTCAACTAATGTTGGTGTCCGCTGGCAAGAATGTCTAAATAGTTATAAACTCTAATTAATTGCGTCGAGAATCTGCGAGAATGCAAGGAAAATGGCTTTATTGCTGCATCTAGCAGGAGCTGAAATCCAGGACATCTTCTTCACCATGGGCAACACTGCAAACAACGGAGGCTATAGCAGTGCAGTAAACACGGTGAATGCCCATTTTACACCACAGAAAAATATCCCCTATGAAAGACATAAGTTTAGACAAGCAGAACAAACAGAAGGAGAGTCCATAGACAGTTTTGTGCGGAGATCAAAGAAGCTTGCAGCTACATTTGAGTTTGGGGACATCAGATGATTTCCTATGTGATCGAGTCATTGATAAATGCTTGTCAAACACATTGCGCAGATGCTTGCTGCGAGAAAAAAGATTTGAAAATCCCAGATCTCCAGGAAATTGCAAGAGTGGTGGAGACAGCAGATTATCAGGCTGAAAGGATGAAGAAATTAACAATTAATGATAAATCTGTAAGATCCAGATTCGCCAAAATGATAATGAATGATGAGCACAGCATCAGGTGTTGCAGGTGCGGGCAGACAAGACACATGAGTAGTGAGTGCACAATGGCAAATAACAAAAAGTGTAATACCTGTGGGAAAGGACATTTCACAAAAATTTATAAAACAAAGAAAACCTATAAGGTTAACAGTCACAACCACAGTAACACACCAAGGACCCAGTGACAGTGAAGATGACCATGTGTTCACAGTAAATGAATCTGCTGCACAAGGAACACTGTCCATAATAATAAATGACCAACCTGTGGACATGCTAATATAGTATAATATATGTATTCAGGGACCTCAATATCTATAAACTCATAACCTATGAGCTCCTTATTCAGTTTATCATGATCATGTAGATCAGGGGTGTCCAAAGTTGGTCCTCGAGGGCCAGTGTCCTGCAGGTTTTAAATATTTCCCTCCTTCTTCACACCCTGATACAAGAGACTGTGTCATTAACAGACATGCGCTGACCTTGATGACAAGATGATGGTGTCCATTAATTAGGAGCAAGTGTGTTAAAGTAAGGAAACACGTAAAACCTGCAGGACCCCGGCCCTCGAGGACCAACTTTGGACACCCCTGATGTAGATTACAATGGGGCAGTAGTTCTAGAAAACAATAAAACAAACATTCCTCTTTGAAAAGGAAATAGTAACCAATAGTGATAGGTCCAGCAACACCGATGCGTCGGCGCGTACGTCGAGCTGAGAGAGCAAAACCCATGTCGGTACGTGTCGGTGTGCGTTTCGCTTTAAGAAAGGCACATGACCGATACAGGTACTGTTTTGAACTGACAGTGACTCGCCAAACTGTTTATAAGGAAGCACATCTGTCGACGGGATGCATCTGCCAAAAGAATCTCCGATCTTTTGTAACACGTTGTCAAAATCAGCAATAATTCTGGACAAGAAAGGTTTCCACCAGATGGCACCATTTTGATCTCATATCGGAAAATAAGGTATTTGTTTTAATTTCCTTGTTGTTTCATCCTGTTCCTCTCAAAGTTTCCACTTGATCTATCTGAATACAAATTCATTTCAAAGTGACTCTTAGTTTACTACTCATATTATTTTCTGCAGGTCAAATGTTGAATTTGCTCGACAGAGCTTTCATATTTGAACAAGTCCAGCTCCTCAGTGCTGAGACATTATAGGTCCAGGCATGAAAATGAAGTCCCAGATACACCCAGGATGAACTCAGGTACACAGCCATTCTACAACTTATTCACAGTTGCTTTATTGATAATTAACTCATGTGAATTTATTCTTTACTTATTTTTTAACCATTAAGCTTCCAGGAAGCAGATGCTGGATGAAGCTCTGCTAAATTTCATCCTGAAGGACTGCCAGTCCCTCAGCATTGTGGAGAGTGAAGGGTTCAGGGAACTTGTCCAGGTCCCAGGATCCGTTGAGATACCGGAACAACCAAAAGCCAATGTATCTGCACCTCTTCCGGCTTGCTTTGCAGTGTCTTTGCACACCAGCATCATCTGTGCCTTGTGAGCGGGTCTTTTCCAAGGCTGGAGAACTTTTGTCCAAAAAGCGGAATAGACTAAAGTTCAATACATTGGAAAAACTTATTTTTTGAAAAAAAATTTGTGGAAAAAAAAAATCACAGTCCACAAGCATCTTCATTCACAACACGGTCACTTATATTTTCAAGTTATGATACATGTATCTGTATCTAAAGATATCACAGATATTATAAATTTAAATGAAGATATGCAATGATGCCATATACAATACAATGACTTCATATTGGTCATCATATTGGTGTCAGTTGGTCTGGCAACTCGGTTCCCTGTAGGGATTTTTAATGTCCAGCAGGTGTCAGTATTCAGTGACACAGTATCGACACGCATCAATACAGTTTGGCAATGTGTTGAAACGTTCCATGAAGCGCCATCAACCCATCACTAGTAACCAACTTTATCATTTTGACACATGTTTTAGTCCAGTCTGTGTTTGTTTGTTTTTTCCTACAGAGATCATAAGTCCAAACTAACAAGTCTTATCATCGACACACTTCACATGTAAAGGTAAATAAACACTGGTAATTGATCCGATCTTGATCAAGTAGATTATTGTAGGACAGTAGTTTTGTGAATCGAGATAAAGAAGTAGCATAGAAAACAATCCACTTTTGAACACATAACAGATGAACAGTTTATCACTTTGACACGTACTGTGTTTTTTTCTTTTCAACAGAAATCATATCAAGTCCAAATTAACAAGTCTTATTACCTGCACACAATTCGTCAGGCTATGATTGATTAATGAAAACAGAGACTGAACAGTTAAAACATGCTGAGAACTTATAAATGGAATTCCTTGAACAGATGGGAATGCTTTGTACCACTTTAAAGCATCAGCAACAACGACCAGAAAGTCATGAGTTCAAACCCATTAAAAATCTGAATAAGTACATTTACAAAGTTACAGTTACAATTTAGCTAAACTGAGGAGAATACTTCTTGAAAGGACAGTAGCAATATGTGATAAGAATAGTAGCAACTAAAATAAATGACACTGAGGCAGGATACATCCCCAGCCAAATTAAGGATATGTTGATAGCAATGTTGATAAGTTATGTCAAATTCAAGAATAATTCAAGAATTATTACTTACTAATACCTTCTGAGTTTGCATGCTGCCTTGTATAGATTCTAAAGGATTAAGGATTGTTGTAACAATGCAATAATAAGCGGAAGAAAGTCATAAAATGACACCTAAACTTGTCATTTTAATGCAATAACAACAGCACTCATCACAGCCTGGGTCCAGGCGGTTCCTGTGGCGGCAACCTCTGTGATTGTGGGTGGGGGTGCTCATCGACGTGGACTAATCCCTAAGATATCATTCTGTACTATCGGTATGTGTACTGAGTGTGTGTGAACGACAGAGAGAGAGCAAGAGAAAATAAATAAATATATGACTGGATGTTGATTTAACCTGGGTATTTGATGGCTTTTAATTTGTTTTTGTTCTTTTTCTTGTTGTTTTAATGACTGTTTTTATTGTGTAAAGCATTTTTTGTTACGTTGGTATGAAAAAGGCTTTATAAATAAATTTGATTTGATTTGATTTGATGAACTTGACTGGCCTGCACAGAGTCCTGAGCTCAACCTGATACAACACCTTTGGGATGAATTAGAGCAGAGACTGAGAACCAAACCTTCTCAGCCAACATCAGTGTGTAACCTCACAAATGTGCTTCTGGAAGAATGGTCAAAAATCCCCATAAACACATTCCTAAATTTTGTGGACAGCCTTCCCAGAAGAGTTGAAGCTGTTCTAGCTGCAAAGGGTGGACCCACGTCATATTGATTAGGAATGGGATGTCACCAAAGCTCATATGTGAGTCAAGGCAGGTGAGCGAATACTTTTGGCAATATAGTTTGTGTGTGTGTGTGTGTGTGGGTGTGATAATTAAACAAATCCCAGAATTTCAACTAAAATGAACACTTATTTTATAAAATAATTTCCTGTTACAATGCCTATTCTCACATTCCTTCTCTTTTGTTTGCCATAAATTCAGCAAAAGACCTATTTACAAAGCCTGGGCCAACACCACAGAAAACCAGGTGAAGACTCTGAAATGAGAAGCTTTGTGAACTCCAAAACTAAATTAACATCACTTTCACTTCATCCACTATCATTTAAGTGTGTTAACTGTGTTTCTCTCTCTCAGTGAAACAAGTGGCTTTTCTAGTCTCTTTTCTCCCTTTAGGATCAGGAACTATTGGAACATTTAACACATACATGATTCTGGTCTTCAGAAACGTTTCAAATATTGGAAACGCCTATAACCAAAACACAGGTAATCACATTTATGCATGACAATCAGTTAAAAAAAAACAAAAAACAAACTCAATCTAATCACCTACAAGATATAATGCAAACAGACTGTCAGGTGGATCAGAAACTGCAATGTCTAAAAGATGGATTTAGGTATCAGTATGAATATAACCATTGTTGTCAAAGACTTTTTGTGTAAATGCAGTGGTTTGCAGTTCATTTTATTATATTTGTCAGTCTTAATAGAAAATGTTTTTTCAGCTGCATCAACTGCAACCTGTTTTGTTAAAAGCTCCTTGTCTCGCCTTGCTCTCAAAGCCATTAATGCCTAAAAATGAATCAAATTAATTCAATTTGATACATTAATACAATGTCTGGAGGTTCTCATATGTTCTAAAAGACGTTCTATTGTTATTACATTATCTTTAAATTGTTAAATTTGTTGAAGACTTTGGCAAAACAAGAATCTCCCCATGGCGAAGAAATTCACAGAGCATCTTTCAGTCCACAATTCAATTCAATTCAATTTTATTTATATAGCGTCTGTTACAATGACAATTGTCTCTAGGCACTTTACAGAGACCCAGAGCATGACCCCCGAGCAAATATCATCAACTAAGATTATATCATTAAATCCAATCAATGATAATGGCAGGTAAAAAACTCCCACGTAGGGAGAAAAAAAAAAAACCTTTATACCAAACAGTGGCAAGGAAAAACTCCACTTTAAGAGGAAGAAACCTTGAGCAGGACCTGGCTCATATGGGGGGACCTTCCTGCCGAAGGCCAGCCAATTAAAAGCCACAAAGAATAAAAAAGTGTTTCAACATATCTCAATCAGGGAAAAGGAGAAGTTACATCATGAACTAGATGGACTTGGTTAAAAGTAAAAATAGTTTATTTTATGGAGCTATCTGGAGTAGTAAGTGTAAATGGCAGCTAAATTTGTTCTTAGTAAGTAATGTGGTTCGGTCACTTTACATTGTGCTTTTATTTTGAAGAGCATGGCTCTTCTACTACTTCCTGTTACTCGGACACTTGACTTCGTGCTCCCGTCTCAGCATAACAACGTGCAGAAGTTGCTCCAGAGTCGACGGTCTTTGGGAGATGCGTCAAGGAGTAAACTGCGAACAAAAGGAGCTCAAAATTAGCGCCCTTGGAAGCAGAAGGAGGTACGAGGAGAATAAGGGTGTATTTATTACAAAATTAGTCACATTTTGTTTGAGAAGAGAAAGAAAGGGAAATTGTCATGATTTATTTAAAGACCTGAAACAACCATCCTAGACGCTGCCAGAGCAAACAGGGGCAGTGGACTAACTGGGAAAATGTGGAGCATCGGAAGCTCACATGGAAAGATCTTTGGGAAATGGAAGGAAGCCAAATTAGCTTCATCATCAGGGCCACCTACGATGTTCTTCCCACACCCATGAACCTAAACCAGTGGCTTGGAGAAGATCCCTCTTGTGCACTCTGCCAAACTCCTGCAACACTAAGGCACATCCTCACTGGCTGCAAAACCAGTTTGTCCCAAGGACGCTACACCTGGAGACACAACCAGGTCCTAAGACAACTGGCAATCACCCTGGAAGTAAGGAGAACCACCACCAATGCCCTCCCTCCACCAATGCCCAGACATTCAAACACCACCCAGTTCATAAGAGCAGGACAACTCCCAGCAAAGGAATCTGCAAGACCTGAAACAACCATCCTAGACGCTGCCAGAGACTGGAGGATGTTGGTTGATCTAGACAAGAAACTTGTCTTCCCACCAGAGATCATGACAACTAACCTCAGGCCTGATCTTGTCTTGTGGTCAACCTCCCAAAAGTCTGTGCTCATTGTGGAACTGACTGTGCCATGGGAAGCTGCAGTCGGTGAAGCATTTGAGCGCAAACAACTGAAGTACGCAGATATAGCAGCCAATGCAGAAAACGTGGCTGGCGTGCCCAGGTGCTTCCGGTTGAGGTTGGGTGTAGAGGATTTGTTGCTACGTCCACAACCAAATTCCTCAAAGGGATGGGAGTTCGAGGACAGGCGTTCCGCAAAGCCGTCAAGTCGCTGTCGGAGGCTGCAGAGCGAAGCAGCAGCTGGCTTTGGATGAAGAGGAAGGATCCCAACTGGACTGCAAAATGAAAAGGGAGGGGTAAAAGCAGAGGGGGGCACATCTGGGACGCCAGGTGTCGCCGTTGAGCCCTCTGGAGGTGTCGTGGGCCTGTCAACGAAACACCGGTGAAGGAGGGTGCCCACCTGAAGACCTCAGTGAAGCTTTTACCTCTCCCCCCCACTCAATGCCAAGTTCTGATTATCTAAGGGATTGTAATATCTAGTCCTACAAGCGCAACTAATAACCTGGAGAAATTCAGTGACTGCTGTGAAAGTGCAGCTGACAACGAGGGAAAGACCATGTGACGGCTTGGAAAGACTGCTGACAGGAAGGAAAGACTCCAACGGGGCTGTCATGGACTAGCTATCCATGATGGCAGGCTCCGTCACTTGCTAAGTGCACAAAAGCCACCCCTTATTGCTACGAAAAGTCCAAAGAGAAAAATACCCCGAGAGTCTGCGAGAGCGGGGGCGGAAGATGACTCATCGGATGACAACCTGGTAACTGACCCTGGAATGAACACGACGATGAACCAGATAATTGGCGCAACGCAAGTATCATCAGCTGAAGGACAGGAGTGGCAAATATGTAGCTGTGGCTGGTCCAAGGTAACATCCATCAGAGGCCTAAGAATTCATCAAGGGCGGATGAAGTGCTTGAAGACAGTGAGGCCGGGACCTCGCATTGATCGTTATCTTCTGAGAGAAGGGTCAAGTCAGGCGAGTGAAGCTCAGCGGCAGGATTTAACCCACAGCCCGTTGAGCATCAGTACCCCAGTGTCTGAAACTAATTTAAGCACAACATTGAAGAACCTGGAACCAAGTCACTTGCAACCTGCATTGGAGAAAAACATTCAAGGCCACAGAGCTCATGTGAAATGGCCAAAGTCCAGCAGCAAGAAAGAGTGGGCAACAATTGATGCAGACCTGATCAAGATCCTTGACGGAATGAAAGGAACAGTAGAGAAGAAGCTGGAGAAAATGGGTGACCTGATCTACTCCTACGGAGTAGAAAGGTTTGGAATAAAAGACACAGGAAGGAAGAAGATGACACCAATAACTCCTCCCATGTCCAGAAGGCAAAAAGAAATCCACCGTCTTGTGAAAGAGAGAAGGGTCTTAAGGAAGCAATGGAAGAGAGCCTCATTGGAGGAAAAAGTGGGCATTGACCTCCTGCAAACAGACCTGAAGGGACGCCTGGGAAGTCTGCGGAGAGCTGAGAATCTCAGGATTCAACGCAAGAGGAAGGAAAGGGCAAGAACATCTTTCTACAAGGATCCCTTCAGATTTATGAAAGGACTCTTCACAAAGGAAAAAAGCGGGTCACTTAAAGTGCCAAAGAGGGAATTTGAGGAGCACCTGAAAGCAACACACACTGACAGCCAAAGACTGGAGCAGAGGGAGATACCACCAGACATGCCACCACTTCCTCGACCAAAACATCAGCTGGACGACAGTCCCCCAAGATGGAGAGAGGTCGAGGAAGTGGTTAGGAAGGCAAGGGCAGCTTCAGCTCCAGGGCCAAATGGAATTCTGTACCGGCTGTACAAAAACTCCCCCAATGTCCTACGCTTTCTGTGGAGGCAAATGAAGGTGACATGGACGAAGCAAAACATCCCAAAAGCCTGGCGAAGAGCAGGGGGAGTGGTGATCCCCAAGGAGAAGGAGGCCTCAAACATCGATCAATTCTGGCAGATCAATCTGTTGAATGTTGAAGGGAAGGTCTTCTTTAGCATTGTTGCTAAAAGGATGATAACATACCTCAAGCAAAACAATTTGATTGATACATCTGTGCAGAAAGCTGGCATACCTGGTTTCTCAGGATGCTTGGAACACACAAGCATGATATGGCACCAAATCCAATCTGCCAAACGGGAAGGAAGAGATCTGCACGTCTTATTCCTCGACCTAGCCAACGCCTTTGGATCCGTCCCCCATTCCCTCATCTGGACAGCCTTCAGTTTCTTCCACATCCCAAACACCATCACAAACCTGGTGAGAAACTACTTCCGAGATTTGCAATTCTGTATCAAAACAACAGAATACACAACATCATGGCAACCTTTGGAAGTAGGAATAATGGCTGGATGTACCATTTCCCCACTAGCCTTCACCATGGCAATGGAAGTGATCATCCGAGCTTCTAAGTGGGTTGTCGGAGGAGAACGTCTGGATTGTGGACAGCGGTTGCCTCCCATTCGTGCCTACATGGATTACATGACCACCTTGACGTCAACCATCGCATGCACCAAAAATCTTCTGGGAAAGCTTCATGCCAACATCTCATGGGCACGGATGAAGTTCAAACCCAGCAAATCCAGGAGCTTATCCATCATTAAAGGAAAACTCGTGGGCCAGAGGTTCCATATCGAGGACACACCCATCCCATTGGTGTCAGAGCTGCCAGTCAAAAGCCTGGGACGATGGTACAACGCGAGCCTCAAAGACTCTGACCAGAGTGATCAGCTGAGGGAAGAAGCCATCAAAGGCCTAGTCAACATTGACAAGACCTTGCTCCCTGGCAAGTTGAAATTATGGTGTCTGCAGTTTGGATTGCTCCCTCGTCTGATGTGGCCCCTAACCGTCTACGAGATCCCTATGACCAAAGTCGAGAAACTGGAGAGGACGGTCAGTTCCTACATCAAGAAGTGGCTTGGCCTCCCACACTGCCTCAGCAACATCGGCTTATATGGACATGGTGCTCTAGAACTGCCTGTCTCTAGCCTCACAGAGGAGTTCAAATGCACCAAAGTGAGGCTGAACATGACCCTAACCGAGTCTCAAGATGATGCGATCCGTGCGGCTGCTCCCAGACTGATGGCAGGAAGGAAGTGGATCCCATCTGAGGCTGTACAGCAGGCAAAATCTGCTCTCAGGCATGAAGACATAGTGGGACAGGTGCAACATGGAAGAGGTGGACTTGGACTGGTAACAAGTCGACCCAGATGGCACAAGGCAACATCAACCCAGAGGAGAAAGCTGGTGACTGCTCAGGTGCGGCAACAAGAGGAGGCAGACAGATGCGCAACGGCAGTCTCACAGTCCAAACAGGGGCAGTGGACTAACTGGGAAAATGTGGAGCATCGGAAGCTCACATGGAAAGATCTTTGGGAAATGGAAGGAAGCCAAATTAGCTTCATCATCAGGGCCACCTACGATGTTCTTCCCACACCCATGAACCTAAACCAGTGGCTTGGAGAAGATCCCTCTTGTGCACTCTGCCAAACTCCTGCAACACTAAGGCACATCCTCACTGGCTGCAAAACCAGTTTGTCCCAAGGACGCTACACCTGGAGACACAACCAGGTCCTAAGACAACTGGCAATCACCCTGGAAGTAAGGAGAACCACCACCAATGCCCTCCCTCCACCAATGCCCAGACATTCAAACACCACCCAGTTCATAAGAGCAGGACAACTCCCAGCAAAGGAATCTGCAAGACCTGAAACAACCATCCTAGACGCTGCCAGAGACTGGAGGATGTTGGTTGATCTAGACAAGAAACTTGTCTTCCCACCAGAGATCATGACAACTAACCTCAGGCCTGATCTTGTCTTGTGGTCAACCTCCCAAAAGTCTGTGCTCATTGTGGAACTGACTGTGCCATGGGAAGCTGCAGTCGGTGAAGCATTTGAGCGCAAACAACTGAAGTACGCAGATATAGCAGCCAATGCAGAAAAACGTGGCTGGCGTGCCCAGGTGCTTCCGGTTGAGGGTTGGGTTGTAGAGGATTTGTTGCTACGTCCACAACCAAATTCCTCAAAGGGATGGGAGTTCGAGGACAGGCGTTCCGCAAAGCCGTCAAGTCGCTGTCGGAGGCTGCAGAGCGAAGCAGCAGCTGGCTTTGGATGAAGAGGAAGGATCCCAACTGGACTGCAAAATGAAAAGGGAGGGGTAAAAGCAGAGGGGGGCACATCTGGGACGCCAGGTGTCGCCGTTGAGCCCTCTGGAGGTGTCGTGGGCCTGTCAACGAAACACCGGTGAAGGAGGGTGCCCACCTGAAGACCTCAGTGAAGCTTTTACCTCTCCCCCCCACTCAATGCCAAGTTCTGATTATCTAAGGGATTCTAATATCTAGTCCTACAAGCGCAACCAAATGAGAGCTGCAAGGTATATTAATGTAAAATATGTTTTCATATCAAATTAATTTAAGTTAATCAAAACAATTCATAGAGTTAAAAATTAAATGTGATTTCTAAATGTAAGTTACTAAGAAATTTTAAGTTTATTTTGTTCATTTATTGAAATTGGAATGACATAAGACAGAGAGAGCTTCAGTAAGTGGAGGAAGATAGGGCCATGTGGTCCATCCTGGACGTGTCACAGCACAGCTGTGACTTGAATTTGCAACTCAGCATCCTGCAACAATTCAAACACAATGGAAACAAAAAAAAAAAAAAATAGAAAGAAAAAAAAGCAGAGGAAAAAGCAAAAAACAAGCCATGGGGCTTTAAAGTGGAAACAAAGAATAATTAAAAACATCCAGTATACTGCAAAACTTGCAATGAAATAAAGTATTGTAACATATACTGACAAATAATCATCATATAACTTATAAATCAAAACAGGATATTTTTGATGGTTGTTCAACTTTACACTACAGGCCAACTTCGTAATAATTCTCAACTTACCTCTTATAAAATGAGACAGCTGATTCATGAAGCTCCAGGTTGCTCTTTGGTGTGGCTTGCTTAAACAGTGATACTCAAAATCCTTTTCTACCAGTTAATTTGTTTACTGATAAGATTATTGATAAACAGAAGTTTATTCTGAATACATTTTCATGTGGTAGTGCCCTTACAAATTAGTTTTTTTTTTTTTAAATCTAAATTAAATTGATTGATATCAGGAATTAATATTGATGCACATTTTTCCAGGTTGGCTCACAGCAACACCATCCCTCCATCCAGAGTTTCCTCCCTTTCTCACTCTTAGACACGTGACTGATATTGTTTCATTAATATTTGAATTTGAATTTGAATTAGAATTTTGAATTAGAATTTTATTTCAAACAAACATGTACATAAAAAATCTAAAACAAAAACAGCAAAGAAAAACAAAAAAACAAAAAAACAAATATAATCCAAGAAAAAAGAAAACCGGTTACCATGATATTCTTTGAAAGACGCTAATTTAAAAATGAAAACAAGAACCTGCTGCTGCTCTATAGTTAAGAAAGGAGGTGGAAGGAGGACCGAAGGGGCAGGAGGTTAAAAAAAAAAAGGGTGGTCTTTATTAAACAAATGTACAAAAATCCCAAACTCCAAAATCCAACAAGCCAAAAATACAAAAATCCAAACTTAAATTCCAACAGCAGGGTGACGAGCAGACAGACATGCAGGGGGTAGAGACGACAATGGACAGCAAAGTGAAAGGGAGTGACAGGACTTATAAACACAGAGGAACAAACGAGAGGCAGGTGTGAACAATCAGGCTGACAAGGGGGAGGAAAAAAAGCTGAACACCACGAAGACAAGACAGACCTTCAAAGTAGAACAGGAAGCACTAGAGACATGGAAAGACGCCAACTTGACAAAACACAGAATATACAGATTATCAGTCATGGCTGACCAAGGCCATGACATCATGACTGAGCAAAAATCCATCATAATGTATTTCAAAATGAAAAACCAAATATCCGTATACAGTCATCTCCACGTGTGCTAAAATAAAATATTCCATTTGAATTAGGGCTGGGCAACGATTAAAATTTTTAATCACGATTAATCGCATGATTTCCCTGATTGATCACGATTAATCGCATTCTATACGCAAAATCAAATAATGAATTCAAAAGTGTAAAGTGTAGTGTAAAGAGCACTTTTATTTAAATGTTCTGCTGCCATATGAGCTAAAGTGTCATAACATTTGTTGTTCAAACACTTAACATCAGCACTTGCCAGTAACACATCCATCCATCCATCATCTATACTCGTTTCATCCTCCGAAGGGTCACGGGGATCTGCTGGAGCCTTGATCAATAAGTCCTTTATCAACTACTGTATTGGCCCAAATATAGGATTATATTTTAATCTAGAAGTCATATTCTCAAAAATGGGGGTCGTTTTATAATCAAAGACTAGACTTTCTGTTGTCATTACACATCTGTGCCAATAGATGGAGCTGCACTGAAGTAACCAGCTAGAGTAGGGTTTCTCAACGGGGGCGGTGCCATCCCCCAGGGGGCGTTCTGAACCTTTAGGGGGGGGGGGCGCTCAGACACAAATGAGGGGCGCTACCCCTTGAGAACTCTATTTCAAACTTCCACGGTTTCCCAAGGTTTTTTTTAATAGTACAAATCTATTTATTTTTCATTAAAATGTTGTGCTCAGATTTCCTTTCAAAAAATAAAGCTGCTGTCTGAGACCAAAACCCAGAGTCTGCTGCTTCCATGAACCAGTAAAATCTCCTCTTCTCTCTACATCACAATCAGATGAGCCGGCTGGGATCCATAGCCGCGGGAACATGTTCTCAGCAGGGGTGCTGGGAGTCTGAGACAGCTGTGCGTTATATATATATATATATATATATATATATATATATATATATATATATATATATATATATATATATATAATTTGTTTAAAGTGTGTGTGTGTGCGTCATAGCAACTATAAAGTATATAACTCCATTTGTCGCGGTAGACAAGACGACGAATGTCAGTAACGCGGCGCAGCTGATATTTTTTAAATACTGCAGAACGATGTTATGTTGCTTCCTTTAGTGTTTGTTAGTAAGCATTATTACTCGACACACAGCATACGGAGGACAACGTCTTACAGCTGATTCACTCTCTTTTCCTTTATTTACCCAAACGTTGCCATGGTTACACAGTACACTGTGAGATTCACATATGCCCTGGCAGCCGTACATAACAAACGAATCATTGGATGTCTGGGCCAGGGCACAGAGTGATACGCGGACAGTTCAAGAAACTCCACAACAGTGTTCTGGAAAATCTTATCTGCCAGATAAGGAACCGATCTAAAGATCAGGAACAATTAATGTTCCTGTCCCTCCTCGACCAGCAGTTTCAGACATATCGGAAATAAATCCCCCATCCAACCGTGGCCGTGACTGTTCCCACATCTACCGCAGATGCTGACTGGACATCCTCTGCCCTCAAGAGAATAAAAACATCTGCAAGTAATACAGTGATGCGTAATCTCTAAATTATGCAGCGCCCTCTTCTTGTTATATATTGTTTTTTTTTTTTGGTGGCTTGTATGATTATAACGTCATGGTGGATTAAGTAGTTAAACCCGCACTGGCCCAGGTACCAAATACATGACCACCACTGAATAATACTGTAAGAAACATTAAACCAGACCACTAGAATTTAGAGTAAATTTTAAACATTTTAATTTTTTTCCTACCACATTTTTCCTCCCTTGTTTTCAATGGGGTTTTTCTTTTTGTTGTGTGGATTTTTTTTTTATGTATATTTTTGAGGTGCTGCAGCCCCACCAACAGGGGGTGCTGCAGCCCCCCCAGCACCCCTACTTCCCGCGGCTATGCTGGGATCGGTCGTGTTGGGCCATACCATGTGCTACAGAAGACCGCATGGTTCTCTGAGACAAAGAAAGACTAAAGAAATCTTTTAAAACTCAAATCCCCAGCATTCCTTGCAAGTTCACACCTAAATGTGAATGTGATGTCACGGCCTCTCACTGGCCGCGAGCCCCTAGTCTCAGCGGGGTTCCCCAAATGGAGGCGGACTGCAGATCCCCCGTTTAAATACCGGCTACCTCCTCCCATTCTCTCTCTTGCTTCTCCGCTCTCTGACCTCCACTACACCCAGGAAAGGTGCTCATCTCTGTGGCCTGCACCAGCAAGGTAAATAGCCAAAGGCCTGTTTCCCTGGCAACCTGTCTGCAGGAGATCCCTCTGGTTCTCGACAACAATCACACGCCTGGTCCGATCGTGACGCGCCACACGGAGTGAACCGTGACGTATGGAAGAAACGACGCGTAGGAATCACCTGCGCGCCTCGGACGCGTGAACGGCCTCAGACGAACCGGGACGGACGCCTGGCTGTTGTTGCTGCCCAACGCCGCACCCCTACGTTAATAACGCAGGGAGAGAGAAAGAGGAGGAGAGCCGCTCTTGCGACCACCCGTGGAGCGTAATTGATCAGCGGTGCTACCGCCATCCCAGCCTGATCAACCCCCCCAGGACACTTCAACGCCACCGATCGCTTCCGGAGCGATCCACGTAAGAGGACTTTGTTTCTGGGCAGAGTTACTTAGTTTAGTTAATATCTCTGTGCTTTCTGTTACTGTATTTACCCACGCGATCGCAGGGTTTCCTCACCACCAGCTGACCGCGCTGTGATTTCAGATAAACAATCAGTTGGAGAGTGCGGGAGTCAGCTCCACAATCTCCCTTCTGTGGAAATCCTCGGAGCGATCACGGCACCGGTGGTTAGGAATCACCCTCGCGTTGTTGATTTTACTCTGCCTTTTCTGCAGTGCCTTTCCTACTAACAACCTTTGTGAGGACGTCACCATGTGACTTCGTCGGCCTTCTTGTGACGGCCTATCGCGAGAGATGGCGGCCATCTTGGTTAGGGCGGAACCCAGTGGCGAACCGTGAGCACTACAGCTGGGCCTTCACCCTTCACCTCGGCCCTCACTGCCGAGAAGAGAAATCATCACGGAAAAAAGAAACAGTACGATTAATTCAAAGCGCTTAACAACTGCAATCCTTTAATTAACGATGACAAGGATTTGAACAAATGGACCATAACATAACATTCTCCGCAACAATAAAACTTTCTCAACAGTAACTTCATAAAACTGGAGACTATTTAGGCAACATTAAATAAACATAAGCCAAAATCTGGAAATATAAAATGAGGTCACCCAGAACGTCACCCCATGTCACTGCTGACACCGACATCAACACCGATGCTTATTTCTTCGCCATAGACAGCGCTATAAAACACGGCGCACAATAAGCCATACACACATTGACAAATAAATTCATAAGCATCCTCAAACTAAACAATTTCAAATGCACAATATTGCAATAGTTACACAAAGCTGGTAATACAAAGATTTTTTTAAGTTTGATTGAAGTGCAAATACCTCTTCATACGCAATTAGGCATGGCACAATGAATACTGATGTCAAAAGTCACAATTTTCATAGATTCTACTATACCTCCTGTGCGGGGGGGGGGGGGGGGGGGGGGGCTTCTAAAATAACAAAAGTCCAACCACACACTTGCTGATAAGTTTGATAAGTTTACATATTGAATTAAAGGCAAAGGAATTAAAGGCACAAATTCCACTGGAAATTTTACAGACAACCTCCGCAATAAATACAAATAACTGAATGTCCACTTGGCACGATGTAATCATTCAAAATAATAATCAAGGTGGCTTGTAACATAGGCCTACCTTACATGAAAATGAAATCCATTCATCTGTCTTTCTTTGTGAAGTGGGCGATGGCAGCGTCATAAAGTTTGTCCTTTGACTTGAGTTCCAAAAGAATCTGCCGCTGTTTGGACTTCATGAAGGCCTACAATCTTTTTTTTTTGTCCCGCCCCCTTAAAATCAAATCGTGATTGGTCAATTTTCCCATCACTCTCCAAACCAAAACACATAGCTTGGCCTTCCCCGGGATTCACGAAGTCCTAACCAATAAATGAGCCAGCTAACCGGACATTGATGAAGATAGACGATTATGATTGTATAACATGTTTCAGGACAGTAACCCTTTCATTGCTGATGTGAACTTGACAGTAAACTTAACTTTAGAACATAAGTGAGAGAAAATATATTAAATATATTGTATTAAATTAAATTAAATGATATATATATATTTTTAAGGCCTTCTCTGAAGGCGTAGAAGGCCCTGAGGGTTCCCCTCTGGCGGAACCACAGCGTGACTCCATCCGCCATCTTTGGTGCCCTATCGCGAGAGCGGCGGCCATCTTGGACACCCCTCTCACATTACCGCACGCACACACACACACACACAGGCACACACACACACCTATAGTTCCCAGCACACATGTATATAAGTTTCCATTGGTTTCCATTGAATGTTTAATTTGCTTATGTTTAGTTTAGTCGTCTTTTAGTTAGTAGATATCAGGATCTTAATTCAAGTGTTTGTCCCTTTGAATATTTGTGTTAATAAATTCTGATATTCTAATGAGAGAAGTTGTTTGTGGTTATTTTACACAGTTTTGTAACATTGGGTGGTTGAAGAGGTCTGTGCTCCAACTCACACCTTCTCTGTTGCTCTATAGCGCCACACCTGGTCACAGGCTGGCACGCATAGAACAACAGCCATTTTGAGACTGATTGTGCCATTTAGTCCTTTTTCCTGATTTATCAGGTGGTGCCCCGTTTCATTTTATTAACTTTCTGGTTATTAGCAGCCGTCCCTCAAGACGGTTGTTAATAACCCTTTTTGGAAAACAAGCACGTTATACGCCTTATTGCACAACAGTCGCCATAGTAACACCCATAAACACACAGCAACAGAGAAAACCCTTTCCAGCACATTTCACAGGCTTCATTCAACAACCCATGAAAACATACACAATTAAGACCACGTAGAGATGCACAATAATTATCTTGATAACAGGAAATTATGATATCATTTCAATAAGTCCGATATCATGACAAACAGCCCCAATAATATACATATTTATGTCAACACAGCAGTGCCTCGCTTCCACTGAAACTCGAATAACCGGCAGTGTAATGGATGTTAAGGTGACAGGGATAAAGGGGGGAGGAATGTCATTCAGACTCAGTATAGGTGGTATGGCAGTAATTTATTGAGCTGATTTTTACTGGAATGTTTTTTACTAGAGTTTTATGAAATCAAAGTGTTTGCAGTGTTTTATTGCATGGTTTTACTTGAGTTGCGTTTTATGTTTGCTGTGGTCAGATGACTTGAACTGTCAGTGGACTAAAACTGCTCACCTGCCAAAGCTAATTGACAGATCAGGGTGTGGCTAATCAGCTCATGCCTGCCAGCTGTGTCGCACAGCTTATTAGGAAGCCCTAGCAGTCTGAAGCGAGAGGGAGAGCCGGGTGGAAGTTCTGGACTCGCGTTTGCCGACAGGACGTATCCTACAGCCTGGGAGAGGTGGCCTGCTCCGGACACTATTCAACGCTCTCGAATATAGCGATTGAGGGAAGTGGTAACTTTTAATGTACAGCCTGTGATCCTTCACCCCCTGATTGCATGAACCGCATGTGCTGAATCTACCCCTTGTTCTGTGCCGAGGTTGGTCGAGTCGGAGGACCGGGACCGAGACAGATCCCCTCACGTTTCTGAAAGCTGGCGTATCCGGGTGGAAAGCACTCATCTGGTGAAGTGGAGTCTTCAAGCACAGAACATTTTGACTGAGCTGCCACTACGGGAAGTCTTGTTGGAGTATGCTCCCCCACAGCTGATATATGGACAGACGCAGCGCTTCACAGAAACGGGACAGCGTATGCTGAATTCCAGCTGGCCCTGTTGCATTGGACTGGTGGACGAACATTGAATTTTAGCTCAATTTTAGATTTTACAATTTTAATATTCTGTTTTAAAATTAGTGTCAATAAACTACATTTGTTTGGGAATCTGTCTTTGTGCTGTGTTGGTGTGGCTGAGAATCCGTACCTGTTTAATTGAGCGTTACATTTTTGGTGTTGTCGGCAGGATTCCCTTTTCCACACCACACAGTATAGGATGGAAGATGAAAGTAGGGCTCCGCCTATGGCTGCAGAATCAGTTGAGCCTGGAGTATGGCAAGAAAATGGGGCCATGCCAGGAAATGCTCATGTTAACCAGCCAGTGATAAATGCAATGATGATGCCTTGGTTTATGGGGGTCCCATGGATCCCAAAATTTAATGGTGACCAAAAATAAGATGAGCTTTTCAGAATGGAATGGGCAAGTTCAGGCAATGCTGAGGGCACAAGGTCTAAATGAAGAACAGAAATTGATTTTATTTTTGGGGCTCTGGAGGGGGGGGCAAGGAAGGAAGTGCGGTTACTAGACCCAACCAAACGTAGAACTAGTGCAGCCATTCTGGAAGAGCTAAAAATATTATATGGACGTGTAGTTCCAGTAGCCCAGCTGCAAACAGTTTTTTAAATGTCACCAGCAAGAGGAGGAAACTGTTATGGCATATATTCTCAGGCTCAGGGAAATTTTCTCCTCATGGCGAGAGCAGGAACCGGATGGATCTGCCCAGGATGAAACAACGATGTGAGATCAACTTGTCCTGGGTTTGAGGCCTGGCCTGGTACAGCAAGAACTACAGCGCCAGGTGCGTAGAAACCCCAGAATGACCTTTAGTGAGGTGTCTAGTGAAGCCAGAGCATTGGTAGTAGAATGGAAGTTGCCTGTACATCACACATCACAACACCACAGCCTCAACCAGCTATGACCACTAACCTCGAAGAGTGGAAGAAGACAGTAAGGGCTGAACTAAAGAAAGAGATGCAAGATCAATTGTCTGTCCTTAAGGAGACTCTCCGAGAAGAGATTCAATGCCAATTGGCCCCACAGAATGCTCCAGTTGGGCACAGAGGTCCACCCCCGCCCCCTAGAGGCAGAGTTCAGGATGGTCGCTATGCTCCACCCCTCAGACAGAGGTTTGAGTGGGACTCACAGGGCCAACCCATTTGTAGAGGCTGCAGGGAAGCAGGCCATGTCCAGAGGCACTGCCCACGTGAGAGAAGGCAGTTAAACTAGTAGCCCCAGCTGCTGAGAGGCAAGCGGTTGGGGAGCAAGATCATAGAAATCAAACCAACAAACCCTCCATGGTGGGACCATGTCCAGGGGTTGAAATATTGATTTCAGGAGTGAAAGTGCCCTGCTTGCTTGACACAGGCTCACAAGTGACACTTTTTAGTGAATCTTTCTTTCAGAAATGGCTGAGTGGGGTGCAGAAGCAGAGCCCACAAGATCTACACTGGCTTACCTTGAAGGCTGCCAATGGATTGCAGATCCCCTACACTGGCTATGCCATCTTAGATTTTTCGGTTGGGGGAGTAACCATACCAGGTAAAGGGGTCATCATAGTCAAGGACGAGTGTCTGAACTCTGAAAGAGGTATTCTGGGGATGAATGTTATTTCACACTGCTGGAAAGAACTGTTCCAGGGGGTTCATCCTGGGCTGACAGTGTTTGGTGCCACCATGTCCTCCGAGGCCAAAGGAGAGTGGGAACGTGCTTTTTCTGTCTGCAGGAGGGTGTCTCTGGCTGAACCACCAGATGAGCAGGTTAGAGTGGCCCGGCTGACCCGCCAAGACCCAGTCTATGTACCCCCAAACAGTGAGATGGTGCTCTGGACCCACCTTCATGGAACCAAGATCCCAGCGGATTTCTGTGCCTTGGTCGAGGGACCGGAAAGGGATGAGTGGCAAGTGGCACGGACTGTCACCCGGGTGGTAAGAGGACGCCTCCCCATACGGGTATGCAACCTAAATCCTTACCCCATCTTAATACCTCAACGGCGCCCCCTTGCACATGTGATACAGGTTGATCCAACCCAAATCCAAGGGGAAAAGGACCTAGTGCTGAAGGCTTCAGACCCCGGTGTGGTAGAAATGGATGTCCAGGTAAACCGCATCAGCCTAGAAGACCAACATCCGGTCACGCTACTGAAAGGTGAGGGGCTGACAACAGAGCAACAGCAGAAGATGGACTCCCTGTTACAGCGATGGAAGGGGGTCTTTGCAGCAGGAGAGGAGGATTTTGGACGGACTAGTGCTGTTCACCACTCAATCCCTACTGGCTCAGCACCACCTAGCAGAGAGCGTTATAGGCCAATTCCACCTAGCCTCTACCCAGAGCTGAGGGCTCCTCCAAAACATGTTGGATAAGGATGTCATCAAGGAGAGCTCTAGCCCGTGGGCAGCGCCAATCGTCCTAGTGAAGAAAAAGGATGGCTCATGGCGCTTCTGTGTGGATTATAGGAAGCTTAACGCACTCACCCACAAAGATGCATACCCCTTACCCAGGATTGAGGAATCTCTTACCAGTTTAAAACAAGCCTCGTGGTACTCGACACTCGACCTCGCCAGTGGCTATTGGCAGGTGGAGGTGGATCCAAAGGATTGTGAGAAAACTGCATTCACCACCCCCATGGGCCTCTATGAATTTCAAAGAATGCCTTTTGGTCTCTGCAATGCGCCAGCAACCTTTCAGCGCTTAATGCAGCAGTGCCTGGGAGGACAGGTGAACGAGTCCCTCTTGATCTACCTGGATGATGTTGTTGTGTATTCTCTGGACTTTGAGACCCATATTGCACATCTCGAGCAAGTCTTTGGGAAGTTGGCAGCTCATGGCCTGAAGTTACAGCCTCATAAATGCCACCTGTTCCAGAGGAAAGTCACTTACCTCAGCCATGTCATCTCCAGCGATGGTGTATCCACTGACCCAGAAAAGACTGCTGTTGTAAGGGACTGGCCTATCCCTTCAACCATCAAACAGGTACGGTCATTCCTTGGGTTTGTGGGTTACTACCGGTGGTTTTTACGGGGCTTTTCTAAAATTGCAGCACCCCTGCATGCTCTGCTAGTAGGTACAGCCAGCATGCAGAAAGGAAAAAGTGCCGTTGATTGGACTCAGGACTGCCAGGCAGCATTTGACACCTTGAAGACTGCGTTGGTGAGTGCCCCAGTTCTGGCCTTTGCAGACTTTTCCAAGCCATTTCACCTGTACACTGACGCTAGCCTGGGAGGTTTGGAGGCTGTGCTAGCACAGGTACAGGAGGGTCGAGAGAGGGTAATTGCTTATGCCAGCAGAAGTCTAAACCCTAATGAGAGGAATGACCAGAACTACAGTTCTTTCAAACTGGAATTTTTGGCTCTCAAGTGGGCTATCACTGAAAAGTTTAAAGACTATCTGTGGGGCAACAAATTCCTGGCATTTACAGACAATATTTCCCTTGTCCATTTGGATACAGCACATTTGGGGGCTACAGAGCAGCGGTGGGTGGCCCAGTTGGCCAATTTTGACTTCGAACTGAAATATCGTCCTGGTATTTCCAACCGTAATGCTGATGCCTTATCTAGATTGCCACAGGAGACCGGCCACATCCAGCAGGCACATGTGACTGGGGAAATGGCAGCAGTGGAGCTGGAGATTCCCTCAGAAACTGGAGATGGGTGGAAGGACTGGCAGGACAATGATCCAATCTTGGAACAGGTAAAGCGGTGGGTAGCAGCAGGGCACCTTCCAGGACCAGAGCGCCGGAAGACAAGCGAGCCCATGATATGACGCCTTCTGAGGGAATGGAGCAGACTTCAAATCCAGGAGGGTGTGTTAAAGCGGAAAGCCCAAGACCGCCACTCTGGGTTGAGTCTCACCCAAGTTGTGGTACCCACCAACCGGGCCCGTGAGCTGTGGGAGAAGTACTACAGAACATCTGGCCACATGGGTGTGGCTAAGATGGAAGGCTTATTAAGGAGAACCTTCTATTGGCCAGGGATGGGTGTTAACCTACAGGAATGGGCATCTGACTGTGCAGGCTGCATTCAGCAGAAAAGAGGCCAAGAGGTAAGGGCACCCATGGTGCCTATTTTTACATCATACCCCTTAGAGCAGGGGTGTCCAAACTCGGTCCTTGAGGGCCGCTGTCCTGCATATCTTAGATGTTTCCCTGAAATAACACACCTGATTCTAATGATTTGATTACCATCAGCTTGTCATTCAGGTCTGCACAAGTCTGTTAACGACCCGTTCATTTGAATCAGGTGTGCTGAAGCAGAGAAACATCTAAGACTTGCAGGACAGCGGCCCTCGAGGACTGGAGTTGGACATCCCTGCCTTAGAGACTGTCTCAATGGATTATCTGTCTTTGGGTCATCATGGTGATGCATACCCCTATTTGCTGGTGATTACTGATCTGTTCTCAAAGTATGGATGGGCCATTCCTACAAAAGACCAGACAGCAGCCACCACAAAACGTGCTTTTTGGCGCCATCTTATCCAGGCATGGGGGTGCCCAGAACGCATCCTTACTGACCAATGCGCAGCCTTCGAGTCAACCCTGGTTGCACAATTGTGCAGCCTTTATGGATGTTCAAAAATCAGGACTACACCCTACAGGCCTCAAGGAAATGGGGCCTGTGAAAGATTTAACAAGACTCTTTTGTCTCTCTTAGGCGCACTGAGTCAAGAGGACCAAGTACACTGGCCGGATCATTTGCCCTCCCTCCTCCAGATGTACAATAACACCCCTCATGAGACGACAAGGTTGACCCCCCACTTCGTCATGTTTGGCCAACATGCCCGCCTCCCCATAGAAATGGCTGTAGGAGCACCTCTGCTGACACAAAGACATGACTTGGAGGGTTGGGTTCACCAACACAACCAGTGCCTACAAAAGGTCTACCAACAGGTGGCACTAGCAACGAAAGAGAATAGGAGGCGAGACAAGGAAAGGTATGACCAGAGAGCAAAGCACCTCCCCTTGTTGCCTGGAGAAAGGGTGCTCTTGCGCAACTTCGTTCGCCAAGAACAGGGCAAACTGGCACCTCACTGGCAGCCCCAACCTTATGTGATCCTGGCTCAATCGCGCCCAGGCCTGCCAGTCTTCCAGATCAGGCCAGAGGGTAAAGAAGGTCCCGTTAGGACAATTCACTGGAACCATCTCCGGCCTTGCCCTTGCAACCCCCCAGTGGAGTCACAAGCTCCAGAGACTGAAATGACTAACCCTGCCTTTTCTGCTGCTCAACTCCCCAGACCCTTATTTTTTGTGCCAACTGCAGCTCTTCCTCCTACAACCCCAGGACAGAACAATGCAGTAGCACCTCCCCTAGGGACACCGGCAGGACGAGAGCCGATGGACGTACTCCCCCTGAGAAGGTCAGTGAGAGAATAAGGGTAGGCCTTCAGATAGGTATGGACATTAAGACTAGGGATTGACCGATTATCGGCCGGACCGATTATCGGCGCCGATATTTGGCATTTTTACGTAGATCGGCATCGGCCTTTTTTTAATCCAACGGGCCGATTTAAAACTAAATTATTTTGGCTCGGATGCAGCTGCGCTTCTGTCTCCAGCGCTGCCCCGCTCACAGCGCCATCTTGATTACGCAATCCAAGCACATAGACACAAAGCCAATCAGAAGAAACTGTTTGCAAGGTCCTCAAACACGGCGGAGAGATAAATCTTCTCGTGTGGAGAAGCTCCAGTGTGGACGAATGTGTCAAAGGTACGTTGGAAACTCCTGAAATTGTAATAAACATCCCAGTCCTCTGCATGTCACAACTACTAGTAACGTTACTATGAGCAGAATACCGTAAAAATGTAATAAACATCAGCGGCAGCTCTGCTGGCTTGTAGTAGCTCCCGACGCATCTGAATGATTTGAGACAAAGCTGCTGAAAAAAATCGATATGAGAATAGTCCGTTATATTCGAAGCGTATGTGTGTGAGAAAAAAACTCAAACTAAATTCGGTCTAGTTTTATTGCATGAAAACGTGACGAGGACAGATAATAGTGTGTTACCACGGGAGTAACTCCAGAGCAGCAAAGCACCATCCGTCTGACAGAAAACAGTCGGACAATAATAACTGGTGAACTACCGAGTTATTTAACTTTATCTCTTTGTGTTGATTGAAAGATCCCAAAAATGTTAGGTGAAGTTGTCTTTGATAGTTCATTTTAGAGGCGGACCGCGAACTTTATAGCACCCCGTCGAAGCGCTGCAGCCATCTCTCAGACTAGTGACGGGTCGGTCGCGAACGAGAGCCAGAAAAGAGCCGGCTCTTTTTAGTGAGCCGAGCCAAAAGAGCCGGCTCTCCACAAAGAGCCGGAATGCCCATCACTATCTCAGACCGCCAGATATGATGTAATTGTTTTCACAGAACAATCAGTTCTTGAAGTGGAATTTTTTTCAGTTACACTTATTCATATTTTGTTTGCATGTCTCTGCCTATGTGTGCGTGTGTGAGGCGGGGGGTGGGGGGACTGAAGTAATCACGAATAACTGTGTAGTATTGTACATGATGGTAGTCTGCAGGACGGCTGTGGCGGTCTGTGGAACAAGTGACTAGAACTCCTATGTATTTTATTTTAATATGTTAAAGACTTCAGAAAATATAAAACATACATATTTAGGAAAAGTAATGTAATGGCAGACCTGTAAATGTTGTTTGGAGAAAGTTATTCACATAATAACATCTCTAACCATCCATGAGACTGCTTCGGTGGTTCTAGTGTTAAAATATAACATTTAATAAAAAATTGATGAATATCGGCTATCGGCCTTCCTGACTACTAATGATCGGTATCGGTCCTGAAAAAACCATATCGGTCGATCACTAATTAAGACCTGGTCGGGACGACAGGTGAGAAAGGGGGGAAGAGTGTAATGGATGTTAAGGTGACAGGGATAAAGGGGGGAGGAATGTCATTCAGACTCAGTATAGGTGGTATGGCAGTAATTTATTGAGCTGATTTTTACTGGAATGTTTTTACTAGAGTTGTATGAAATCAAAGTGTTTGCAGTGTTTTATTGCATGGTTTTACTTGAGTTGTGTTTTATGTTTGCTGTGGTCAGATGTCTTGAACTGTCAATGGACTAAAACTGCTCACCTGCCAAAGCTAATTGACAGATCAGGGTGTGGCTAATCAGCTCATGCCTGCCAGCTGTGTCGCACAGCTTATTAGGAAGCCCCAGCAGTCTGAAGCGAGAGGGAGAGCCGGGTGGAAGTTCTGGACTCGCGTTTGCCGACAGGACGTATCCTACAGCCTGGGAGAGGTGGCCTGCTCCGGACACTATTCAACGCTCTCGAATATAGCGATTGAGGGAAGTGGTAACTTTTAATGTACAGCCTGTGATCCTTCACCCCCTGATTGCATGAACCGCATGTGCTGAATCTACCCCTTGTTCTGTGCCGAGGTTGGTCGAGTCGGAGGACCGGGACCGAGACAGATCCCCTCACGTTTCTGAAAGCTGGCGTATCCGGGTGGAAAGCACTCATCTGGTGAAGTGGAGTCTTCAAGCACAGAACATTTTGACTGAGCTGCCACTACGGGAAGTCTTGTTGGAGTATGCTCCCCCACAGCTGATATATGGACAGACGCAGCGCTTCACAGAAACGGGACAGCGTATGCTGAATTCCAGCTGGCCCTGTTGCATTGGACTGGTAGACGAACATTGAATTTAAGCTCAATTTTAGATTTTACAATTTTAATACTCTATTTAATACTCTATTGACTTTTATCTCAATTTTAGATTTTACAATTTTAATATTCTGTTTTAAAATTAGTGTCAATAAACTACGTTTGTTTGGGAATCTCTGTCTTTGTGCTGTGTTGGTGTGGCTGAGAATCCGAACCTGTTTAATTGAGCGTTACATTATGCTCAAGTGACGTCGGCATAATCAGAAAAAAGGTTTCTCAATAAGGAAAATCAAGAATAACCCCTCATGCCAGAAAACAACTTGGTTACTTGGTCATAATTTTGCTAGGTGCTGACTTGACTTGATATTCGCAATATTTTCTCACATGTTACACATAAAAAATGGATAAGGCCGAAAGAACAACTAGCAAACGAGGAGACGTGGGAATTTACGTTACACCTTGAATGCAGCCTGCAGCACAACGTGCTGATGAAAAGAAACAACATGGTGGCGATCTTATGAAACTTCTTTAAAATTTCCAAAAATAATTTGCTGGTTATTTGTGACAAATGCTCCAAACGAATTTCACGAGGAGGAAAAATAGAACAAGCTTTAATACATCAAACCTGATCAGCCATGTGAAACATAACCATCACTTTTGAAAGTTTGGAAACTGCCGTAACGTGAGCTAGCACTGACATGAGCTAGCGCTAACGTGAGCAATCCAGCAAGAATTCACCGGGACTACACACATCAGCGAGGCTTTTGAAAAAGTTAAAGGTGAAATCGGTAGAAGGGAGAAATGTTTGAATCGAACTTGTGTCAGTACATTCATTTTGATGCATGTATTTCCATCAGTTCAAGAAGCCATTATTTTTTATATCAGTAAGTAATGCACCTTATTTAAGTTGATGTGAGATTTAAATAGGTTTTTTGATAGCTTTACAAAAATGCTTGAGAGGCTTGCCAGTAGTTTTTTGTTGGAAAAAATAAATATCTGTTCATTTTAAGTCATAGCTGATTTTGGTTTTGTTCATAGTATCGATGTAATGATCTTGGGTATATGTTTGTGTTATCGGTATCGGTTTTATAAAAAAATTATCGTGCATCTGTAAGACCACGTAATCATGTTTAATCACAAACATTTACAGTACAATCAAAAATGGCTGAAAACAAGAAAGTGACGGCAGTACAATGCCAATTACATAAATTATGGATTTATTCCATCACCCAGCAACGTACATCTGCAGATGTGCTGCTATGTGAACAGGTGTTCTCCAATGAAGCCATGAAGCCGTCGAGATTACGGGAGCATCTTTCTAAAAAAACATCCAGACAAGGCATCTAAAGACTCGGTTTACTGAACAGGTATGCAGACAAAATACAGAAATCGTCTGAACCTCGTTAGCTCTGGTGCACTCAGGCTTAAGATCACGGCGATGTGTCCAGATGTGAAAAAGCTGCCAGCAGCCCACCAAGCGCAGGGCTCCCACTAAAAATGAAGAGCACCAGTCATTACCGTTTGTAAATAGTTTTTCTTTTTTTCCATGTTGCCAGGCCAGGCCTTGTCAGTAAAATGACCGTTTGAAATGTTTAAGGCGCATTAATTGATGCACGAGTGGTTCCGAGTTTTGACTGTTTAATTTAACGCTGTTCACGTGAAGTGTGCATGATGTTGTTGGCATCTTCAGTTAGCCTACCCATAAAACAGATTTTCAACTAATTCTGCTGTGGAGGTATTTTTTCGTAGTTCCAAGAATTTATTTACAAATGTGAGAAATTCAAAAATCATAAAAGGCGGTGTGGCCTTTCTCTCTGTAGAAAGATCAATTTGATTTAAATTCAGTCTCGCAGTTCAATCTCAGAAATTCAGCCTCACAGTCCAGAAGACTGAAGAGGTTTCAGTCCCAGTGCAACTAAAGTATTATAGTATTATAGTATCATTTCGATGTTATTTCTATTATTTCCATTTCCACAAACTAAAATCCATGCTTACACACACACGTGCACTTTTTTTTATGGGGGGGGCGTCATTAAGAGCATCATAGTGGCTCAGGGGCGCGTTTGTTCAAAAAAGGTTCAGAACCACTGAGCTAGAGAACAGCACGACAGTGAACACGTGGAGCAGATCTGATGATAAATGGGGGAATGACGCGATCGTCTTGAACAAAGGGGTTTAAAAGTTTTGTTGCAGTCCAGAATTTTTTTTCCAGACAGAATTGTTAATATTGTTGCTACCCGAAGTGTAAAGTACATGGATTTTTACCGCACCTCCATGTCTGTTTTAGCTTTTCCGCATGTTTTTCCATCAATTCTCTTCCGCCTTCTGCAGCAGCCAGTAACACTTTTCAAAACAAAAGCATGTGAGCAACATGCGTTAATGCACAATAAAATAATTGTTGCCGTTAATAAATTAATGAGTTAATGCGATAATAACTCGTTAACTTGTCCAGCCTTAATAATATTGTCTTTCATTGCAAGCTTTGCAGTATACTGGCTGTTTTAATTAATTACTAATCACTTTAAAGGCCCATGGGCTGTTTTTTTCAATATAATAATCAATATGATGTTTTTTAAAACATTTGAGAATCTCAGATGATGATTTTATTCATTTTTATGCATTCATGGCTTTGAGAGCAAGACAAGACAATGAGCTTTTAAGAAGCCAGGCAGCACTAATCGTGTCAGTGGTCCTGTATGTCACAATCACAGTGATTTTGTATCTCAATACATCGAGATGCTTATATCTGGTAAAAGAAGAGACTGTTAAATGATGCGTTAAAAATACAAAGAGAGGCTTTATTTTTTGCATGAGGAGAACAAGAACATTCCAGTTTCTATTAATTTCTCTTAAGACTGGTTCATGACTCCTTGTTACATTGACCCAACACCCACAGCAGAGATGTAAGCAGTTGTGAGCTATTATACCTGTGGTCGATGCGTCTGCAATGTCAGTCTGATGTTAAAGCAAGAATGAAACTTTAGACAATGAAAAGAACCAGACCATGAAGTTGAGATTGGTTGGTTGAATACTGTTGTCCAAGGAACACGTAGGTGGTTTCTAATGCTGATCTGAGTAAAGGGAGGGTATTTAATATTGTGAGATGGGCAAAGGGTCAAGGCATCTTGGCAATTTCAATCATTTTTTTTTTACAATTATCCCTCCTTTCTTTAAGGAATATTAAAAAAATATTAAAAGATCATATCTCTTTGTAATTATGTGTAGTTTCTCAAAGTTTCTCAATATTTATGAAAAAGATTTAAAAAAATTTTTAATGAAGTCACACAAGTACGAGGCTATCAGAGAGTTGAAAAATAAACTGTTCACATGATGAAAAGTAGGTGACCACTGAAGATTGAATGGCGATTTCCATCATCAAAAATCTTTGTGTTAGTACACAGACGCAAAAACACAACATCTCCAACCTCTAATATCAATGTGACACCTTTACCAGGGCTGGCATACCCAGACGTCTGGTGTTCATATGCAATAACACAATGGTCTCCATTCTTGACCAGCGCGGCACCTGTGGCTTGTGAAGAATGTCCATGTGCACCAACGTAGAACGCAAAGTGGTAGGCTCCTCTCACTGGTGCAATGAAAAACCCTGTGGAAAGTTATATGAATCAAATACAGTCTTACAACAGAATTTGTGAGTTGTGTTGGTCAACAGTGCAGATCCACAAACAATCAAAGACAACAATAGTTCTATTCAGACTGATACCTAAATCCAACTTTTAGGCATAGTAATATCTGATCCACCTGACCATCATCTGTGATTGCCATGCATAAATATGATTACCTGTGTTTGGGTTATAGGCATTTCCAATATTTGTAACAACGTTTCTGAAGACCAGAGGCGTGTGGGTGTTAAATGGTCCAATAGTTCCTGATCCTGAAGACAACAGAGTAGCTGAAAAAGCCACTTGTTTCACTGAGAGAGAGAAACACAGTTGACACAAATACATTCCAGGAAATGATGTGAAACTGATGTCAGTAGTTTAGTTTTGGAGTTCACAAACCTTCTCCTTCTCTTTGCAGAGTCTTCAGCTGGTTTTCTGTGATGTTGGCCCTGACTTTAAGGGTAAGCAGTTCTTCTTCTTGTGCTGAATTTATTGAAATCAAGAGAAGGAATGTGAGAATTATTTTGGTGTAAATATTTATTTGGCACTCTTCTAATAAATGTTTACTAAGGCTGAGAACCTGGATTTTGTTTCATTATATCATATATTAAAGCCTTTCTAAATATACAATTCAAATCTGTTTTTTTAGTCTTCATTTTTTGTAACTTGTATGTATTTATGTATGTACTTAAAATACAGTAAATACCTTTATACCGCTGCTGTGATTCCATCTTTTGCAGCTCCAGTTCTTTCAACCTATCTGATTGTGCTGTAATATACACACATATGCACACTCAGTAACTCTGTAGTAAAACAGTGTGAAAAAGTAATTCTATGATTCAATTGCTTGCACAGCTATCAGCAATAATTCAGTAATCGCTCCTGTTAGATTTTTTTTCAGGCTGTCACATATTTGTGGAGGTACTTTGGGAAAAGTTCAGTTTTCCTTGTATTTGTTTATGCACAGCTCTGCTTTTAAAGAGGAGCTCACACTTGCTGGTGATCAATTAAGATTTGCAGCACATGGCTGCTACTTTAGTTTTGAATACTTAAAATTTCAGAATTGAAATAAAATGTAGTTTTCTTTTTCACGGCCAGACCTTGGTACTGCTGCTCCAGTTCTCTTGTCTTTTTTACTTGTTCTAGAACGCAAATGAAGACAAATACAAACCATGTTACAGGCATACTTTCTGTAGTTCAAGGCAGTAATTACAAGTATTGTAACATGTAAAAGTAAATCACAGAAAATCATACCTTGGTTTTCTTGCTGTAAGTATCTCATCTCAACCTTCAGTCCAGCCAACAAGCCGCTCATCTCTCTCAGTACAGCATGGATATCATGTGTCCACATTGGTTCATTGTTGGAGACATTTGCTGCTTCTCTTCCCATTGACCTATTTTGCCTTAAATTTGCTCCAATTTAATTGTCAAACTCTGCTTGAAGCTGAGCTGCAGAGAGAGAGCAGATCAGCAGCAAGAATGTTTTTTCCATTGTTCACTCTGTTCTTAGAATGTTTCTAACTGTTCAGTCTGTTAAACCAGCCTTAAATAGTGTTTCATGTTTACATTAACCAGTCACAGCCTGATGAATTATCACTAACTACTAATATTTATTTTCTTTCACATAAAACATGTGCAGGAGATAAGACTTGTTAGTTTGGACTTTTCTTCCCAGAAGTCATTTCTGGTTCAGGATCAGAACTGTTGAAAACAAGACAGGCAATGTAGGTAAAACAAGCACTGCAAGTTGTGGCTAGTTGGTGGTCATAATCAGTTCATTCAATTCAATTTTATTTGTATAGCGTCTGTTACAATGTCAATTGTCTCTAGGCGCTTTACAGAGACCCAGAGCATGACCCCCGGGCAAATATCCTTTATTAAAATTATAATATTAAATCCAAATCAAGGATAATGGCAAGTAAAAAACTCCCACAACTGGAGAAAAAAAACCTTTAAGCCAAACAGCGGCAAGGAAAAACTCCACTTTAAGGGGCAGAAACCTTGAGCAGAACCTGGCTCATATGTGGGGCCAGCAGGGTAAAGAAAGAAAAAGAGAGAGGAGACAGGACAGAGGGAGGATGTAGGACAGAGAGAGGAGAGCACACAAATGACTGAATGAAATGACTACATAAACAGACGTAGGTAGCAGCACTGAGGTAAGATGACCAGAGGACGAGGTCGCCGGTCACCACGCCAGTCGGCACCCTGAACACATCTAGACACACAGGTGGAGGTAAACGCTGGGATTGCCAGAGGATGGAACTGCAAGTCAGCATGCAACTCAGGAAACTCTGGCCTGCAAACATACAGAAAGAAAAGACAAAAAAAGGAGAGCAAAATAGCACAACAAATTACAGGAAAGAAAATGGAGCATAGTTACAGTGACAACGTGCTCCTAATTAATTATGGAATGAGCTGGAGGAGGAAAGGGAAGGAAAGAGAGAAGAGCGGTGGGGACACCGGTAAGCAGATCATGTTGGCGTCCCCCTGCAGCGTAGGCCTATAGCAGCATAGCTATGACAAAGCTGTGATTAACACGAGCCTACTCTAGTCTTAGCTCCTACAGACACAAATGAGGGGCGCCACCCCTTGAGAACTCTATTTCAAACTTCCACGGTTTCCCAAGGTTTTTTTTATAGTACAAATCTATTTATTTTTCAATAAAATGTTGTGCTCAGATTTCCTTTCAAAAAATAAAGCTGCTGTCTGAGACCAAAACCCAGAGTCTGCTGCTTCCATGAACCGGTAAAATCTCCTCTTCTCTCAACGTCACAATCAGACGAGCCAGCTGGGATCGGTCGCCATAGTAACCCCCATAAACAAACAGCAACAGAGAAACCCCTTTCCAGCACATTTCACAGGCTTTATTTAACAACCCATGAAAACATACACAATCAAGACCACGTAGAGATGCACAATAATTATCTTGATAACAGGAAATTATGATGTCATTTCAATAAGTCCGATATCATGACAAACAGCCCCAATAATATACATATTTCTGTCAACGCAGCAGTGCCTTGCTCCCACTGAAACTCGAATAACCGGCAGTGTTATGCTCAAGTGACGTCGGCATAATCAGAAAAACGGTTTCTCAATAAGGAAAATCAAGAATAACCCCTCATGCCAGAAAACAACTTGGTTACTCGGTCATAATTTTGGTAGTTGAAAGTAGTATTGTTCATAGTATTGATGTAATGATCTTAGGTATATGTTTCTGTTATCGGTTATCAGTATCGGTTTTAAAAAACAATTATCGTGCATCCCTAAGACCACGTAATCATGTTTAATCACAAATATTTACAGTACAATCAAAAATGGCTGAAAACAAGAAAAAGTGACGGCAGTACAATGCCAATTACATAAATTATGGATTTATTCCATCACAGAGCAACGTACATCTGCAGATGTGCTGCTATGTGAACAGGTGTTCTCCAATGAAGCCATGAAGCCGTCATGATTACAGGAACATCTTTCTAAAAAACAAGGCATCTAAAGACTCGGTTTACTGAACAGGGATTCAGCCGAGCTCTCCACATGCAGACAAAATATCAAAACCGTCTGAACCTCGTGAGCTCTGGCGCACTCAGGCTTAAGATCACGGCGATGTGTCCAGATGTGAAAAAGCTGCCAGCAGCCCACCAAGCGCAGGGCTCCCACTAAAAATGAAGAGCACCAGTCATTCCCGTTTGTAAATAAGTTTTTCTTTTTTTCCATGTTGCCAGGCCAGGCCTTGTCAGTAGCTTGTCAGTAAACTGACTGTTTGAAATGTTTAAGGCGCATTAATTGACGCACGAGTGGTTCTGAGTTTTGACTGGTTAATTCACTGCTCTTCACGTGAAGTGTGCATGATGTTGTTGGCATCTTCAGTTACCCTACCCATAAAATAGATTTTCAACAAATTCTGCTGTGGTGGTATTTTTAAGTAGTTCCAAGAATTTATTCACAAATGTGAGAAATTTAAAAATCATAAAAGGCGGTGTGGCCTTTCTCTCTGTAGAAAGATCAATTTGATTTAAATTCAGTCTCGCAGTTCAATCTCAGAAATTCAGCCTCACAGTCCAGAAGATCAACTGAAGAGGTTTCAGTCCCAGTGCAACTAAAGTATTATAGTATTATAGTATCATTTCGATGTTATTTCTATTATTTCCATTTCCACAAACTAAAATCCATGCTTACTGTAGGATCCCTCTTCGGATCTTTATTTTATTAAAGTAAAGCCGCTCTGCAAAGCTGTGAACTCTCACCTAATTTTCCCCACATCTGGGGGCCATAAAACTCAAAGATGTCCCCGTTGCCATGACAACGCTCAGCCGAAGATTAGCAAAGCCTATAACTTTCGTTACAGATGACACTGGAATGGCGAGAATGGAGGAACAGACCCTCACAAAGAGCCATAAAAACACCCCCAAGAACGCTGCATTTGAAAGAGGACCAGACAGAAATCTCTCGCCTTCTGAACAGACGATAAAAAGTTTATATAAACAATTTTCTTACAGGACAAAACTACTACGATTTCCGTAAAACTGTCATAACTGAGGAGAATATAACATTCAAGAACACCTGAAAGGAAAGACTGTGAAGTGGAGTGAAATGATTTTCTGTTTTAGATTCATACATTATAACCAAGCTCTCTCTTCCACAAGGACAGTTTGCTGAATGAAAGGTTAAAGTGTTATCGTGTGACATGACTGTGATATTTGCGTTCGTGATGTTTGTTTACACACCCTGATGGTTTAAATGTTGTTTAAACTTGTGGACTACAAATGATCAAAAACTTCATCTCCCAGAATGCAATGCTCCGGATTCCGGCGGGAAATTCCCCACCTTCTGATTGGACGAAGCCCATCTACCAAACCCCGTATTTGCATAAACGCTCATGAATAATCATGGATATATAAAGAAGATGAGCCTTTTGTCCACTCTCTTACTCTTACTACTCTCTTGACTCTTCACTACTCTCTTGCTTCTTACTCTCTTGCTCTTCTCTTGCTCCTCTCTAAATTCTGAAACTTTCCCTCCTTTTTTATATTATTTTCTTTGAAACTTTGGCACGGTAACACTCTGAAATCATTTTGGGTTGCTCAATTTTTATTTTTATTTTTTTTCAATGCGATTCTTGCTGCGGCACATTTTCCAGTCCTCAATTGTCCAGAAGTGCAACAGTCGTGCAGCATTGACCTTTTTATAAAACAATCGCTGAATGGTCTCAACTAACGAAGTTAGTTGTAAGTTTGATAACTTTTTTGTAAGTTTTTACGTGCCGCTGCAGTGTTCAAACGTTACACGTTCGACACCCGAGAGCCCATGCCTCGAACTTTTGTCAAATCCCCAGAGTTTTTGCATTATTTAACAAATTTTGATTTTGTTGCCCGTCTTTTCTTTTGGGGCCGCACGTCAACTTTTAACGTGCAATCGAACTGATCCCTGCCGACCAGAGTCGCCACCGGGACACCAGTCATCTCAGCCTGCCGGTCGGATTCTGAGAACTGACCCACGAAAGAAAGCGGTACGACCCGCCAAGTCACGCGCTACGTCCGGAGACCTCCAGAGAGACACCGGCTGAACACGATTCCCGGAGAAAGCCACTGCGAACTGTGCCAAACCGATGCGCCGACGACAGTAAGCCGCCAGACTCGCCCAGGGTAAGGCTGACAGAGAATAAGATTTGGTGTCTCCCAGTGTTGACTGTTCAGACCGGCCCGTGCGTCACGGACCACGTCCGGACCACACTTCCCCATTATTCGGCAGCTAATTAGTTCGAGAATTGCCCCTCTTTATTAATTTGTTCACTTTGATAACAGATTAGCTGTTAGCAACCCGTGCGTACCCGCCATCTTTCTTATTATGATTCTTTTCCTTCCTTTCCTCTCTATCGTCACTTCCTGTCATGCGCTGTAGCCAAATATGAAGAATTTGCGATGTTGATGTGCCTGTTTATATATATATATGAATGTCTTATATGTTTTGTGTTCTTGTCTCTGTCTAAATAAATGTTGTACAACGTATTAGCCACTCTGATGATTGATTTTCCACGGCCAATCCAACTCGTCAAGAACCCACTACAAATTGTGACTCATTTGTTCTTTTAAGTTTTCCGTCTTTTTACCAAAAGCCGGTGGCACCCCAAGGATTATTAAAATATTAATAAAGTCACACGAGTCCCCCTACATTACACACACACGTGCACTTTTTTTTATGGGGGGGGGGGGGGGCGTCATTAAGAGCATCATGGTGGCTCAGGGGGGCTTTTGTTCAAAAAAGGTTGAGAACCACTGAGCTAGAGAACAGCCCGACAGTGAACACATGGAGCAGATCTGATGATAAATGGAGGAATGACGCGATCGTCTTGAACAAAGGGGTTTGAAAGTTTTGTTGCAGTCCAGAATTTTTTTTCCAGGCAGAATTGTTAATATTGCTACCTGAGTTACTACCCGAACTATATAGTACATGGATTTTTACCACACCTCCATGTCTGTTTTAGCTTTTCTGCATGTTTTTCCATCAATTCTCTTCCGCCTTCTGCAGCAGCCAGTAACACTTTTCAAAACAAAAGCCTGTGAGCAACATGCGTTAATGCACAATAAAATAATTGTTGGCGTTAATAAATTAATGAGTTAGCGCAATAATAACTCGTTAACTTGTCCAGCCCTAATAATATTGTCTTTCATTGCAAGCTTTGCAGTATACTGGCTGTTTTTAATTAATTACTAATCACTTTAAAGGCCCATGGGCTGTTTTTTTCAATATAATAATCAATATGATGTTTATTAAAACATTTGAGAATCTCAGATGATGATTTTATTCATTTTTATGCATTCATGGCTTTGAGAGCAAGACGAGACAATGAGCTTTTAAGAAGCCAGGCAGCACTAATCGTGTCAGTGGTCCTGTATGTCACAATCACAGTGATTTTGTATCTCATTACATCGAGATGCTTATATCAGGTAAAAGAAGAGACTGTTAAATGATGCGTTAAAAATACAAAGAGAGGCTTTATTTTTTGCATGAGGAGAACAAGAACATTCCAGTTTCTATTAATTTCTCTTAAGACTGGTTCATGACTCCTTGTTACATTGACCCAACACCCACAGCAGAGATGTAAGCAGTTGTGAGCTATTATACCTGTGGTCGATGCGTCTGCAATGTCAGTCTGATGTTAAAGCAAGAATGAAACTTTAGACAATGAAAAGAACCAGACCATGAAGTTGAGATTGTTTGGTTGAATACTGTTGTCCAAGGAACACGTAGGTGATTTCTAATGCTGATCTGAGTAAAGGGAGGGTATTTAATATTGTGAGATGGGCAAAGGGTCAAGGCATCTTGGCAATTTCAATCATTTTTTTTTTACAATTATCCCTCCTTTCTTTATGGAATATATATATATAAGAAATCTTCCTAAAAGGTCATATCTCTCTGTAATTATGTGTAATTTTTCAAAGTTTCTCAATATTTATGAAAAAGATTAAAAAAAAAAAATTAAATGAAGTCACACAAGTACGAGGCTATCAGAGAGTTAAAAAATAAACTGTTCACATGATGAAAAGTAGGTGACCACTGAAGATTGAATGGCGATTTCCATCATCATAAATCTTTGTGTCAGTCCACTGACGCAAAAACACAACATCTCCAACCTCTAATAGCAATGTGACACCTTTACCAGGGGTGGCATACCCAGACGTCTGGTGTTCATATGCAATAACAACATGGTCTCCATTCTTGACCAGCGCGGCACCTGTGCCTTGTGAAGAATCTCCATATGCACCAATGTAGAACTCAAAGTGGTAGGCTCCTTTCACTGGTGCAATGAAAAACCCTGTGGAAAGTTATATGAATGAAATACAGTCTTACAACAGAATGTGTGAGTTGTGTTGGTCAACAGTGCAGATCCACAAACAATCAAAGACAACAATAGTTCTATTCAGACTGATACCTAAATTCAACTTTTAGACATAGTAATATCTGATCCACCTGACCATCATCTGTGATTGCCATGCATAAATATGATTACCTGTGTTTGGGTTATAGGCATTTCCAATATTTGTAACAACGTTTCTGAAGACCAGAGGCGTGTGCGTGTTAAATGGTCCAATTGTTCCTGATCCTGAAGTCAACAGAGTAGCTGAAAAAGCCACTTGTTTCACTGAGAGAGAGAAACACAGTTGACACAAATACATTCCAGGAAATGATGTGAAACTGATGTCAGTAGTTTAGTTTTGGAGTTCACAAACCTTCTCCTTCTCTTTGCAGAGTTTTCACCTCGTTTTCTGTGATGTTGGCCCTGACTTTAAGGGTAAGCAGTTCTTCTTCTTGTGCTGAATTTATGGAAATCAAGAGAAGGAATGTGAGAATTATTTTGGTGTAAATATTTATTTGGCACTCTTCTAATAAATGTTTACTTAGGCTGAGAACCTGGATTTTATTTCATTATATCGTATATTAAAGCCTTTATAAATATACAATTCAAATCTGTTTTTTTAGAGTCTTCATTGTTTGTAACTTGTATGTATTCATGTATGTACTTAAAATACAGTAAATACCTTTATACCGCTGCTGTGATTCCATCTTTTGCAGCTCCAGTTCTTTCAACCTATCTGATTGTGCTGTAATACACACACATACACACACTCAGTAACTCTGTAGTAAAAGTGTGAAAAAGTAATTCTATGATTCAATTGCTTGCACAGCTATCAGTAATAATTCAGTAATCGCTTCTGTTAGATTTTTTTCAGGCTGTCGCATATTTGTGGAGGTACTTTGGGAAAAGTTCAGAGTTTTCCTTGTATTTGTTTATGCACAGCTCTGCTTTTATAGAGGAGCTCACACTTGCTGGTGATAATTTAAGATTTGCAGCACATGGCTGCTACTTTAGTTTTAAATACTTAAAATTTATGAATTGAAATAAAATGTAGTTTTTTTTTACGGCCAGACCTTGGTACTGCTGCTCCAGTTCTCTTGTCTGTTACAGGCATACTTTTTGTAGTTCAAGGCAGTAATTACAAGTATTGTAACATGTAAAAGTAAATCACAGAGAATCATACCTTGGTTTTCTTGCTGTAAGTATCTCATCTCAACCTTCAGTCCAGCCAACAAGCCGCTCATCTCTCTCAGTACAGCATGGATATCATGTGTCCACATTGGTTCATTGTTGGAGACATTTGCTGCTTCTCTTCCCATTGACCTATTTTGCCCTAAATTTGCTCCAATTTCATTGTGAAACTCTGCTTGAAGCTGAGCTGCAGAGAGAGAGCAGATCAGCAGCAAGAATGTTTTTTCCATTGTTCTTTCTGTTCTTAGAATGTTTCTAACTGTTCATTCTGCGTTAAACCAGCCTTAAATAGTGCTTCATGTTTACATTAACCAGTCACAGCCTGATGAATTATCACTAACTACTAATATTTATTTTTTTTTCACAAAAAACATGTGCAGGAGATAAGACTTGTTAGTTTGGACTTTTCTTCCCAGAAGTCATTTCTGGTTCAGGATCAGAACTGTTGAAAACAAGACAGGCAATGTAGGTAAAACCAGCACTGCAAGTTGTGGCTAGTTGATGGTCATAATCAGTTCATTCAATTCAATTTTATTTGTATAGCGTCTGTTACAATGTCAATTGTCTCTAGGCGCTTTACAGAGACCCAGAGCATGATCCCCGAGCAAATATCCTTTATTAAAATTATAATATTAAATCCAAATCAAGGATAATGGCAAGTAAAAAACTCCCACAACTGGAGAAAAAAAACCTTTATGCCAAACAGCGGCAAGGAAAAACTCCACTTTAAGGGGCAGAAACCTTGAGCAGAACCTGGCTCATATGTGGGGCGAGCAGGGTAAAGAAAGAAAAAGAGAGAGGAGACAGGACAGAGCGAGGATGTAGGACAGAGAGAGGAGAGCACACAAATGACTGAATTAAATGACTACATAACAGTGGCGGCGCTAGAACATTTTCATTGCAGTTGCTTAGGGGTTGCTAAACAATTGTATGGAGTTGCTGGACAATTTAATTGCAATACCAATTAAATAGCATAAATATGGATATGAATGTCATTACCGGCCTACTGATTCTAATCAGCGCTATCTGAAACTAGCGTGAATGCCATGAAACAGATAAAAAAAAAAATCTATTTGAAGTTCGTCATTATAATTTTACCATATAGTCATGCCGCTTTTCACAGCAGTGAGAAATGCACATTACCAGGCTAGACTACAAATCATTTGACAATAACCCGTTCATCACTTTTTAACCAGTTAATATTCACATAAGTACACATCAGAAGAGATCTGGCATACTTATGCTTCAACAGATAGCGCTCCATTTTGATGTAATTTTTCTAACGGCCCGGTCTTTTTCACAAACTGACTTCGTGTGACCCCTGCAGGCCAGCTCTTGCGAGAAGAGTCTCTCTCGCATCGTTTTTAATCGTCTTCCTTTTATTTTAATTTAAAACAAAAACACATGAAATTCATTTTAAATTAAATATTCACAATTTTTATTTTATTTAACACAATTAAGATTTTTTTCATTATTAATAGTCTCCATTCTTGGGGTTGCTTTGAGGTTGCTAGGCCATATTTTGGAGTTGCTATAGCAACTGCAAGCTACCCCCTAGCGCCGCCCCTGCTACATAAACAGATGCAGGTAGCAGCACTGAGGTGAGATGGTCAGAGGACGAGGTCGCCGGTCACCACGCCAGTCGGCACCCTGAACACATCTACACACACAGGTGGAGGTAAACGCTGGGATGGCCAGAGGATGGAACTGTAAGTCAGCATGCAACTCAGGAAACTGGCCTGCAAACATACAGAAAGAAAAAAGAAAAAAGGGGGGCAAAACAGCACAACAAACTACAGGAAAGAAAATGGAGCATAGTTACAGTGACAACGTGCTCCTAATTAATTATGGAATGAGCTGGAGAAGGAAAAAGGGAGGAGGAAAGGGAAGGAAAGGGAGAAGAGCGTTGGAGACACCGGTAAGCAGATCATGTTGGCGTCCCCCTGCAGCGTAGGCCTATAGCAGCATAGCTATGACAAAGCTGTGATTAACACGAGCCTACTCTAGTCGAGCTCCTACAACTATAGCTGTCATGTCTTCGGTTGAAGACATCTACAATTCCATTTAAGTTAATTTAAAAGGTTATAAATATGTGTATTCAAAGAAATAAGATAGTTCATGATGGCAATATTTTAAAAAGCTAAAGTTGAAAATACCATCAGAGTGATACATCTTTTCCAGCAAGGATTGTTTTTTGTTGTTTGTGGCAGGGTGAGCTCTCTTCTCGCCAATAGACCCATCTTTGTGTTTCCTTGGCAAAGTACTCTGTTACAAACATAAATGCTCAAATACACTTTGTTGATGGTTGAGCCTCGGCAAATGTTCGTCTTTATGAGTTTTTCTATTTGTAAAGCCCCTGTATTTATATTTATGATGCCCGTAATCCAGTTTATTTCATGTAAAATTGTAAGAGTTCACTGTTGCTAGCGTGTCCATGTGTTTTATCTTCCCTGATAAATTCAGCACATTTTGCAAGCTACTTTCTTCAAAGCAAGAAAAGGAAGCCTTGCGTCCGGAGTGTTTTTTTAATAGTTTGCTGGCTGTCTAGAAACACAGTCACGTGCCGTGAGGACAGCACAATAGCTAAAACTATTAGCCCCAACACACTGTTATTTAGACTAACTGTAGGCTTTACTAAACAGAAATGTTTTCAATTTAGTTTTAAAGATGGAGGTGGTGTCAGCCTCCTTAACCCAAATTGGTAGCTGGTTCCATAATAAAGGTGCCTGGTAACAGAAGACCCGACCTCCAAATCTACTTTTAGATATTCTAGGAACGACGAGTAATCCTGCACTCTGAGAGCGGAGAGCTCTATTAGGAGCATCCTCATCACCCCCAAAGAAGAACCTCAACATTTTATTCTCTGGTACCTCCAACTCTGCCTCCTGTCTTTTCCTCAGACAACATTGCAAGTCTCACCACCGTCTTATATACTTTCCCTTTCATTCTTGCTGGCTATTTTATCACTCATCACACCTGACAGTTTTCTCCAACCGGACCTACCTGCTCTTCACCTCTTCTCCACAGTCTGTTGCTCCGGGCTGTTGAACCCAGCAGTCATGCCAGCCACAGCATTGGATGTGCCACCAAGGCAACCAGTAAAATGTTCATTTTGTCCTGGTTGGGTTCAGGAGAGAAAAAAACAAATGGTTTGGGCTAGAAATCAAATGATAAAGAAGATCACAAATAGAGCTAAAACACATTATTTCACAAAGCTAAGGTTGTCAAGGTGACAAATCAAGAGGACACTTGCAATGCAGTGGTTTTCAGTTTATTTTATTTTTATTTTATTTTACCACCTGTTCTCTACTTCTTATAAACTCATCAGAATTTATTTATGTTATTAATTGACCCCTGGAGGGGTCTTGCGTTTTTCTGTCCTGTCTGATTCAACTGAAGACAGTTGTGGATCAGGAACCAGGGCAGTCTGTTGACATTGGTGGTTCAACTCCTGGCCTTGTCTATTAAAAAAAAAAAAAAAAAACATGTTTCCAATGGGGTGTGTGATTGTGTATGTATGATACATTTGTCAATACCTAGAACCGGTCCTTCCTTTGTTTACACTGGTTGTCCTGTTGTCCACCTAGCAAACTTTATACCAGGAAACATTTCTGAAAATAATCAGACACAGGGATTGTCAAAGAAATGCCGGGAGGAGGAGATATGGACTTTGATACATGCTGGCAGACCTTCCCGTTTTATTGTTTGTTTGCGTGTTGCAAGTCTTATCTATTGCATCCTCTCCAAATGGGAGAAAAAAAAATCTGGTAATAATTTATGAGACTGGATCAGAGATAAAACACTTTTTAAGGCTGGGTTTAGTTGTTGCTGCTGATCTGCTCTCGCTGCAGTTTAAATTCAAGCAGTCTGATGATGAAATTTCCTACAATTGCTTCTCAAATCAAACAGATTTGTTAAACATATTTAAAAGGTGTTTATATATAAAAAAAAAACAAAATCCAGGATTTCAGCTAAAGAATATCTTTATTATTCTAGTGACAGTTAAATGTTTTAACCAAAAATACTAAGTCCACTTTGTATATTGTGCAGTGACAATAATAGTATTTAAATTACATATTATCAACTACAATGGGACCAATGCATTTTTTCAAATTTACTCACATGATATTCACACATAAATAGCTTTCTTTTTTTTCTGGAAACTAAAACTGAAAATTTTGATATATTACATTATGTATATAATCATTTATATATAATATTTAAAAATATTTTTAACCTAATCTAATAAAGTAGATGCTGTCTACTTTAGCACACATTTTTTATAAAGTGAGCATTTAGACCAATTTGAAAACAATACAACTTTCACTTTTGGGGTGATTACAACCATAAGTGGTCATCAAGTTAAATGACATGACAATATAAGATTTGTTGTGAAAAAGTTTGTGCAATGCTTATCACCTGTTACTTTAGTGTATTTGGGTCCCTCACTCGTTTGTTTGTGTACGTTTGTGGCCACATGTGACCTGTGGAAAGAACACAAAGATTTTAAGGGTGCGTTCAGACCTGTGGGCCGTTTGTTTTGTTCCAATTCAGTGGCTGAATTGGTACAGTTGTTTCGTTTTTCGTTTGGGACGTTTGTGTTCACAAGGCAACCCTCTGTAGCGGTTCAAAGCTGTTAACAAATGCCATGCGCGAACCAGCTGTTCTCTCATTGGTCAGAAATGAACGTGGAAGGAGTTTCCTCTATTCCTCTTTCTCTCTTAACCCCCTCTTTTGGAGGTTGAACCACAGTTGTGAGTGAGTTGTGTTGGTTGCTGTGTCGATTATGTTCTTACTGCAAACGAACCGCTCCAAGTCTCGAATGGAAGCGAGCCGAGACCACCTCTCCTAGGTGATCTCGGCTCGCTTGTTTTGTCCTGCATCCGAGCGCAATTGCTGTGTTCACATATACCAAACGAACCGATCTTTAGGGGGAAATGCTCCCTGTTTCGGAACAACTGCTCCAAACGGGACAGGTGTGAAAGCACCCTTAGACTGACTGAACATTATGTTTCTTTACAAATTAGTTTGGTTAGATGAGGTCTAGGGATGGGAATTGATAAGATTTTTTCTGATTCTGATTCCATTCGATACTGTTTAACGATTTGATTCTTTATTTATTCTCTTATTGATTCTAATTTGGGGAAAAAGGAGAACTAATAGTTTTATTACCATCAATTTTTTTTTACTTAGAAGTCACGACCTTACAAACTCAACAGCGAGGTCAAATGAGGCCCAAAGCCTGGATAACGTGTTAACTGTTGTAATATGTAACTGTGCAAATACACAAGAATGTGTTAACATTTTACTAACAGATTTTTCCTAATAGAAATGAAAGAAATCTCCCTTTTAAAAGGATATATGAGCTCACTAAGCACTCAAAAATAATAATAAAGAAAGATTTATACTATCAAATACAACAGAACAGAGCATAGTACAAATCTGCAAATACTATGAAGAATTAACAATTCTTTTGCCGAAAAATATGTATGTCTGCTAGAGTAGGTAGTGAGCAGTAGCGAGTGCTGCCAGCCTCTGAGCCAGCCAGACTCTTTCTCTCGTCACGGTCATCTTCTAAATGTAATGCAGAAGGCATTCGTTTAATAGCACAGCGTTAATGTTGTAGCGTGTTTTACAAAGAAGCACATAGGCAGTGGCATAGCTACTTACCAGAGTTGCCAGAGGTGATCATAGCTTGGTTACTGCCGCTGGGTTGCGATCCATCAGTCCGAAGCGCATCAAAAACACGACACTCATTATCGCATGTTGTGTGCGCAAATGTTTCTGCATGTTAGTCGTGTTCCCTCCCGACGCTGTTATCTCCACTTTACAATGACTGCTAGTTGCCTTGTTGCCATCTTTCTTTGTGAAGTGAAGCCAAACTTTGGAGCGTTTGAACCTGGTTGATGCCATTGTTGTTTACAACTCCAATGCGCGCGCTAAACCGACGTAACTTAATCACGTAAGTGCTTTCCGGAATTGACTGCGTAACTTACGTAAATTACGTGAGATTCATGCTGGTTGGAATCGATAAGAGAATCGCTAGATGAATTGCCAAACGATTCCATGTAATTGAAGCACACAGAAATAAAACATTCAGCTTTTTCAGCTTCATGTGCAAATACAGGCAGCTGTTACTGTGACTGTGGATGCAGTCAAAAATGCCAGGAACTAATGATGCTATTGATTTATAATGACCCATACACATAATTCAGTATTTAGCTCTTACCATGTCTTCTGGAACAACAGTCAGCACCCCATGTTGATGTGGGTAATCCAGCCTTTTTGTTGTCACTCAAGGTAAACCACTTCTTAAGGATTCCCAATTTGTCTCTACAGCCCCCTGATGGTCTGCAGTGTGGTCAAAGTGAATGTCCTCCTTAATGGAATACAAACTAAAATCTGGGCTTCAAAGCCTGGAGGCTGAAGTGCTTACTGGCAAACATCAAAATGTGATTATGAAATGATTCCAAAGCAGCAGTTGATCTAGGCAGTCAACAGAGAAGTCATATTGTAAAATTTCATTCTGACTGGTTATTGAAGTTCTCATGTACATTCTCGTACTAACACTTAATTAAATTTTAATCATGACAACAGAAAATTCTGAATATATAGGAGTTATGAAAGTTACATTTCTGTATCATTAGGTTATTATTTTTTTGATCCCTGCATGTTTATACCGACCGAGAACACAAAAGAACAAAGCTTTACTGCACTTAAGTAAAGATCACTCTGCTGCTCCAGTTGTCTCCAGCTATGGGAATACACAACACACTATGCATTTTCCAACCCCACCAGTATAGCAATTCTACAATCCTTTCACACCTAACAACTTTCACCATGGCTTTGCCTTTGATATACTGTTCCCTTTCCCCTCAGTTTCCAAGGACACACCAACAAGGTCAAGGCAACATTAGTTTCTCTTGCCCAAAGCCTGACAAGTATTTCTACTACAATCCTGATTCACGCTATTCACTTAAGGCACATACTGTATCATTGCAATGCTTCTGCAGTGTGTAGCTTTGAATAAAAACCCCAATTATACAGTCCATCTCTTTGTCATTGCTATATGTTTCCTCGTTCAACAACACCTGAAATGCAAGTTCTTGAGGACCTTTTGGAGCCAGTGCTCATCCAGGAGAATTTCTGATCAAGCCTGATGACTCTTTCAGTGTCCACTCTGTCATGGTCATCATGCAAGGGACCATGTTCACTGGCGCTCTCCTGTGGTGCAACAGACCAATCCACCTGTCCTAAAGCAGAACACAACAACTTAAACTTAGAAAAAAACTCATTTGTCAGTTTGTCTCATGTGGCTTTGCTTTCATACTTAGTAATAAAGACAATAGTAAATGTCACAATTAGCAGTGACAAATAAGAATCAAAGAAGAAAACAGAAATCTGAAAGACTCATCATAATTTTCAGCCACTTGGAGCAGAAGCCTTGTTCCACTACAGAAGAATGGAACAACAGCACCAAGAAAGCTGCCGGCCCAGACGGAGTTCCAGGCAAGGTGCTCAAAGCGTGCGTCCACCAGCTCACCCCCACCTTCACCAGGATCTTCAACACCTCCCTGGCCCAGGCAGTGGTCCCGTCCTGCCTGAAATCAGCCACCAAAATCCCGGTGCCGAAGAAGTCTCCCGTCACCAGCCTGAATGATTACCGTCCAGTGGCCCTCACTCCAGTATTCACCAAGTGCTTCGAGAGACTAGTTCTTCACCACATAAAGAACCACCTCCCCCGAGACTTCGACCCCTTCCTGTTTGCTTATCGGGGAAACAGATCCACTGAGGACGCCATCGCTGTAGCTCTGCCCTCTGCTCTGAACCACCTGGAGCAACAGCAGAGCTATGTCTGGATGCTCTTTGTGGATTACAGCTCTGTCTTTAACACAATAATCATAGACACCCTGATCACAAAACTGACCACCATTGGCCTCCCCCCTCCCACATGTGCCTGGATTAAAGACTTTCTTTCCAACCGAACCCAGACTGTGAGACTTGGCCCCCACCTGTCCTCCACCCGTATGCTGAGCACCGGCTCTCCTCAGGGCTGTTTTGAGCCCCCTCCTGTACACCAACGACTGCAGTCCCAGACCCACAACAACAACCTCATAGTGAAGTTCGCTGACGACACTACGGTGGTCGGACTCATCTCGAAGGGGGACGAGGCAGCCTACAGAGAGGAGGTCCTGAAGCTGACAGCCTGGTGTTCAGAGAACAACCTGCTCTGAACACCAAAAAAAACCAAGGAGATCATCGTCGACTTCAGGAAACACAACACCGACCCAGCCCCCCTCTACATCAACGGCGAGAGTGGAAAGGGTCCACACCTACCGGTTTCTTGGCGTCCTTATCTCAGACAGCATCTCCTGGTCTGAGAACGTCACTGCCATCTCCAAGAAGGCTCAGCAGCGGCTGCACTTCCTGAGAGTCCTCAGGAGATACAACCTGGACTCCAACCTGCTGCTGACCTTCTACCGCTCATCCATTGAAAGCCTGCTGACGTGTTGTATTACAGTATGGTACGGCAGCTGCATCGCTGCAGACAGGGAAAGGCTCCAGAGGGTTGTGAAAGCAGTGCAGAGGATCATCAGCTGCCCTCTCCCCTCCCTGTTGGACATTTACACCTCCCGATACCTCAGCAGAGCCACTAACATCATGAAGGACAGCTCCCACCCCGGCTCTGACCTGTTTGACCTGTTGCCCTCAGGAAGATGCTACAGGGTCATCAGGTCCAAAACCAACAGACTAAAAAACAGCTTCTTCCCCAAAGCCATAACTGCCCTGAACCAGTCTGTGCAATATTCCACCAGATGTGTAAACTAAAAAAAAATCTGTATATAGTATCTGTTATGCCATCTCAGGACTTGACTGTGCACCTTAACCTCCTCATACCCCCACCTTCTTTTATTTGTACTACCTCGATTATCTGCACTATTTTGCTCTACATTGCATGTCTTTGTACACTGATCCGCACTGTTTTGTACTTTGCACTCTTTTTGCACTGTAACCGGAGATGCTGCTTTTAATCTCATTGTACCTATGTACAGTGACAATAAAGGATTCTATTCTATTCTAAGATCATTTTATCAATACTATGAACAAAACCAAAAACTGGTTTTGACTCTTTAGATAAACAGATATTTATTTTTTTCCAATTAAAAATTATTGGCAAGCCTCTCAAATATTTTTATAAAGCTATCAAACAAACCTATTTGATATCTCACATCAACTTAAATAAGGTGCATTACTGACTGATATAAAAAAAAATAAGGCTCCTTGAACTGATGGAAATACATGCATCAGAATTACAAACTGAAAAAGGGCATTCCAGAAGTTAAAAAAAATAAATAAATATACATAGAAAATTAATGCACTGACGCAAATTAGATTCAAACATTTCTACCTTCTCCACTCACCTTTGCCCGTGGGTCATCTTTGGCAAATTTCTTGGATTTTTCAAAAGCCTCGCCGATGTGTGTAAGTCCCAGCGGCTTCTTACTGGCTGCTAACTTACTCACGTTAGGATTAGCTCATGTTAGATCACGTTAGCTCACGTTAGCACGATTTCAAAACTTTCAAAAGCGATGGTTATGTTTCAGATGGCTGATCGGGTTTGACGTATTAAAGCTTGTGCTAATTTTCCCTCCTTGTGGAATTCGCTCAGAGCATTTGTCACAAACAACCAGTAAACTATCTTCTTCTGAAACTTTAATGAAGTTCCATACAATTGCCACCATGTTGTTTGTTTTCATTAGCACACTGTGCTGCAGGATGCATTCAAATGTAACGTAAATTCCCCCGTTCCCTCTTTTGCTAGTTGTTCTTTCAGTCTTTTCTATTTTTTCTATTTTTTATGTGTAACATGTGGGAAAATACTGCGAATATCAATTTAAGTCAGCAACTACCAAAATTATGACCAAGTTAACAAGTTGTTTTCTGGCATGTGGGGGTACTCTTAAATTTCCTTATTGAGAAATCGTTTTTCTGATTATGCCGATGTCACATGAACATAACATTCACTGCCGGTTATTCGGGTCTCAGATGGACTTAGGCACTGCCGTGTTGACAAAAATATATATGTTATCAAGGCTATTCGTCATGATATCAGACTTAGTGGAATGTAGTCTATCGTGAACCCCTAGCAAAAAGCTTTATTTTATTTTTAATTTTTCAAGATGAGATTTACACTAAATATGTGTTACTGAGAAGTGCTGATGTTAAAAGTGTTCACAAAACAAATGTTATGGCACTTTTGTTCATATGGCAGCAGAACATTTTAATAAAAGTGACCTTTAAACTACTTTTGAATTCATCATTTGATTTTGCAAATTTCAATGTGATTAATCAGGGAAATCATGCGATTAATCGCGATTAAAAATTTTAATTGTTGCCCAGCCCTAGTTAAGATATATAAATAATAAAAAATAATAATTTTAAGTGATTAAAATGACCACAACAGACAATTAAGAAATAGTATTCAAAAAGAATAAACAAAAATGAAAAAGTCATTACAAAAATATACATTTATCTACTGAGCCCCTCTGGTGACATTTGATTAAAAAAAAAAAAATAATGCGTGACCATGGCATAATAATGCACGGCCACGAGATAATAATGTGTGGCCATGGAATAATAACTGGTGGCCACGGGATAGTTAATACATGGCCACCAGATAATAATGCAAGGCCACGGGATAATAACGGGAGTGGGGGTGAAAAAGGAGGACTCAAGGTGCAGGAGGTTCAAAAACAAAAATGGTATTAATTAACAAAAGATTTAAAAAATCTTAATTCCAAAAGCAAGGTGACGAGCAGGATGATGAGCAGGATGACATGCAGAGGATAGAGACGACAATGGACAGCAAACAGAAAGAAAGTGACAGGACTTAGAAACACAGAGGAACAAACGAGAGGCAGGGGTGAACAATCAGGATGACAAGGGAGAGGAAGAACAGCTGAACACAACGAAGACAAGACAGACCTTCAAAGTAAAACAGGAAGCACTAGTGACATGGAAGACATTTATAAACATGATAATTATGTGTATGTAACTTAATTTGATTAACTGATCAACTAGTTTGTCCAGTGAGTGACAGAATTAAAGAGCAGCACGAAACTACAAGGACATGTAAAAACAGGGGGAAAAAAAGAAAAAAAAAATTGAAATTTTGTTGCTTCTTATGTTGTAATTAAGTTAAAATAATATTACAAGAAATAAAAATGATAATACATTGAAAAGTAAGAAAGCCAAAACACATAAAGTAGCCCATCAATTTACAGTATGTTTATTTATATCCATAAAAGCTTCATGCGAACCCCAATACTGACTCAAAGTAAAGTGTTATGAAAAAAAAAAAACAACTTTAGAATCAGTTTTCCTAAACTTAAATTAGTTTATTTTTAGTTTGATATTTGAGCAAGGAACAATTTACATAAAATTTAAAGGGCAATTATATGTATTTCTGAATGATAGTACTCCTGAGTAATTGTTTAAATCTGAAGTTTATAGATGGGCAATCAGATAAACAAGAGTTTATTTAAGGTTTTCTCTTTCCAATTTTCAGTAAATTTTACATTATATGAAATTATACTTTTTGTATTGTAGGTGCTATCTTAACATTGGCTAACCGGCTAAACTATTTTTAGCTAGCTTGTTAGCTAACCATTAGCTAATCACAGCCTTACAAAAAAGGCTATGAAAAAAAATTGGTAATTTTAAAGGTGGGAGTAGGTGTTCTTTGAAAAAACAGTTCCAGCAATCCAGCTCAAGTGAGATTTTGAAAATATACACTCCCTCCCTCCTCCCAAAGGCTCCGCCTCCTCCTCTTCAGCTCACCCCTCGAAACCACGCTTCACACGTTTCATGACTACATGAACCGCAGGGAGGGAGGGAGGGGTGGATGGGAGTGCATTGATATTTGATGGACGTATTAGGCAGCCAATGAAAGTAATGATGATCACTATTTTGATTGGTCAGAGTTTTTTCTGATTATACCCTCTAGACAGGACCAAAACGTTTCATTTTTTTGCAAACATTTTATTTCAGTGGGTGCAATGGGAATCTGAAAAGGTTTTCAGGCAATATTGTAAAAAGTGCTGCAAAAAGAGAATACCTACCCCACCTTTAATCAATGTTTGACTAGTTAGGGCCCGATCACCGAGGGTGCGAGGACCCTATTGTATTTTGAATGTTTATTTATTCTTACATTTGTCATGATGAAGTAGTGCAACTGAAATGAGGTCAAAATGGCTAGCTTTGGTCTGGAAACCTTTTGAAGTGAGAAATGGCAAGCGACGGGGATTTCACTACAGTCTAGAAAGACGGGGCAAGTTTGGAACAATTTCTGAAATAAAATAATAATAATAATAATAATACATTTTATTTAAAAGCACCTTTCTTGCACTCAATAACACTGTACAAGTGAAATCATCCATCCATCCATTATCTATACCCATTTCATCCTCTGAAGGGTCACGGGAATCTGCTGGAGCCTATCCCAGCTGTCTACAGGCGAAAGGTCGGGGTACACCCTGGACAGGTCGCCAGTCCATCGCAGGGCCACACATTGACAAAGAACCACTCACACTCACATTCACTCCTATGGACAATTTAGAATTACCAATTAACCTGATATGCATGTCTTTGGACTGTGGGAGGAAGCTGGAGTACCCGGAGGAAACCCACGCAAGCACAGGGAAACATGCAAACTCCACACAGAAAGGCCCCTGCCAAGAAACCAGGAACCTTCTAGCTGTGAGGCAACAGTGCTAACCACTAAGCCACCGTGCTACCAATTGAAATCAGGAAAAAAAA
>JAGFBZ010000726.1:260000-265764 GCA_018398805.1 Hirundichthys speculiger | reverse complement strand
AGAGGATGGAGGACAGAGAGAGAGGATGGAGGACAGAGAGAGGATGGAGGACAGATGGAGAGGAGAGGATGAGAGGATGGAGGACGAGAGGATGGAGGACGAGAGAGAGGAGGATGGAGGACAGAGAGGATGGAGGACAGAGAGGATGGAGGACAGAGAGAGGATGGAGGACAGAGAGGATGGAGGACATGGAGGACAAGGATGAGGACAGAGAGGATGGAGGACAGAGAGGATGGAGAGACACAAATGACTGAAATGACTCCATAAACAGATGCAGGTAGCAGCACTGAGGTGAGATGGTCAGAGGACTAGATCACTGGTCACCACGGCAACCGACACCCTGAACACACCTACACACAGGTGGAGGTAAACGCTGGGATGGACAGAGGAGACACCATTCAGCAGATCATGTTGGTGTCCCCCTGCAGCGTAGGCCTATAGCAGCATAACTATGACGAAGCTGTGATGAAGACGAGCTACTCTAGTCTGAGCTACTACAACTATAGCTATAACTATTAGCCCCTACACACTATAGTTTAGACCAGTGGTTCTCAACTGGTGGGTCTGCGACCCAAAAGTGGGTCGCAGACCCGTTTTCAGTGGGTCGTGGGCCTTTGCCTGGAGAATAAAAAAAAAAAAGAAAAGCGTGTCATTCATCCTCCTTAACAGTAGATGGCGATAATGTCCTGTAATGTGAGTTGACACCCGCCAGTTCACACCATAGAAGAAGACCTGCAGAGTTTGTTTCCAGATGTTGAGCAGGTGAAACACAGATACAACCAAGAATATATGAGATATGGATTTAATTATCTTGAAGACAAAGGTCAGTGATGGTTATTCAGATAAAACTATATATTTTAATTTCTTTTTGAAACTACTGCTCAGTGGTTGCACTGTTTTATTTCATGTTTGTTCATGTTGAGTCTGTTAAAAAAGGCTGAAGTTACTGAAGTGAAGTGTTTTGGATTTAATTAATTAATGCAGCTAATTGAGCATCAAAGGGAATATTTCCTAGTTGAAGTCATTTTGGTTTTTGCCGTTTTGGTTCGTTTTTTTTTTGTTGGCATTCTGTGATATTTTATTCTACTACTATCTCCGATTCAAACTGAACGATCTTTTCATTCAATAAATTTGAGATGTTGGAAATTTTCCTTGATTTGGGTCGTGGCTTGTCATTAAGGGTGATGGTGGGTCCTGGAACCAGACCGGTTCAGAACCACTGGTTTAGACTAATTGTAGGCTTTACTGAACAGAAATGTTTTCAGTTTAGTTTTAAAGATGGAGGTGGTGTCAGCCTCCAGAACCCAAACTGGTAGCTGGTTCCATAATAAAGGTTCCTGGTAGCAGAAGGCCCGTCCTCCAAACCTACTTTTAGATATTCTAGGAACGACGAGTAATCCTGCACTCTGAGAGCGGAGAGCTCTATTAGGAGCATAACGAGCTATCAGGTCTGGTAGATAACGAGGAGCTAGCTAGCTCCCTTTGGGCATCATGTCAACACCACACCTGTAAGAGTCCAGACCACCTGAAGAGTCCAGACCACCTGTAGAGTCCAGACCACCTGTAGAGTCCAGACCACCTGTAGAGTCCAGACCAGTAGAGGACCTGCTGGTGACCAGTCCATCAGGACAGCAGCTTCAGCATGGCCCACGTTGATATTTCTTCTTTATCAAATGCATTTTTGTTTCATAAAGGCCCGGTTCTGTTGGGTTCGTCTCGGACCCGTTAGAGCTGCTAACTCGTGTCAGTGAGGATGTTTCTATTCACGTCAGATGAACAAACCACCTCAGAGGGAAGAATCCTCTCTCCTCTGGGCTCTCCGCCCCTCCGTTCGCCCGCCCGTCTCCTTCTGTCTCATCTGTCAATCCCGTCATCTTCCACGTTCCTCGCCGCCACGACGACGGTACCCCCGCCCTCCACCTCCACCCCCCCACCCCCCCCCCCCCGCCTTTGAAGGCGAGAACCAAACCGGTGAGCTTATCGCCTCCCTAATGAGCCGGCGGCAGGAGCCTGCAGATTAGTCATCGTAGGACGGCGGCGAGGATCACGTTCGCCCGGATCAACCGTGTATCAGAGAAGAAGCTCCTCTAGTCTGAGAGATTAAGTTCTGCTGATGTCACAGAAATGTCAGAACCGGGTCTGTTTGGCTGCTGGGTTCATAAAGGAGCTGCTGTCTGGACGGCATCGTCCTTCCAGGAGTGACAGCAACACCTGCAGGTGACCTGGAAGACCTCACTGAGCCTGGAGATGGTCCTCCAGCCTGCTGCCTCGTTAGCAGGTAGCGCAGGTAGCACAGGTAGCACAGGTAGCACAGGTAGCACAGGTAGCGCAGGTAGCACAGGTAGCACAGGTAGCACAGGTAGCACAGGTAGCACAGGTAGCTCCGCTGGTCCCCGTCCACGGACGAGGCCTCTCTGATCATAGATCTCATCCCTGTGGACATTAATATTTCTGCAGAGCTCCATCAGATCTTCCTCACAATAACTTTATTTATCTGTTCTGTCTCAATATCAATCGCCTTCATTCACACATATTTTTAAACTCTTTTAGATATTTTTTATTTTCCAGCTCTGTATCTTGTAGAAACGCTGATAAACATATTCAGAGACTCTCAGAAGATGATTTAAGTCCAGTAAACCTTTATTATTGCTGGTTATATTCATTCATCATCCCCACAAATCCACCAATTATTAATATAAAAGGCCTGTTTGATATTATATACACTCTTATATTATTATATTATATACACTAAAATATTATATTATATTATATACACTAATATTATTATATATTATTATATTATATACACTAATATTATTATTATATTATTATATTATATTATTATTATATATACACTAATATATATTATTATATATATACTATATTATATTATATTATACTATATTTATTATATATACACTAATATTATATTATTATATTATAGTATATACCACTAATATATATTATTATATTATTATATGCACTAAAATATGCTTCCAAATACGTTCTAGAGATGTTTTTTTACTCACTAATACGCCACAGTACATCATTTATTACTGACTTTATAATATTAATAATAATAACAATAATAATATTCTAGGTTTTTTATGGCCCTTCCAAGGTAATTAAAGAAATTACATTCTGTATTGTCTCTCTCTCTTTTCTCATTTTTTTTTTTTAAATTAGCTGAATGTAGTTTTAAATTACTTACCAGTTAGGGTGAATTTGAGCGTTTTTTTATGCTAATGAATGGCGATGACATGACTCCGCCCACATGTACGTCTGACAGCTGGTCTGGACACGCCCACCTGACCTCGTTAAGCTAGGTTTGTTTAGCTCCTGGTCCAGGCCTCCAGGTGACGGAGCCGTTTGGACCCAGGATCAGGTCTGACTGGGCTCTGCTGGGTTTGGATGCTGGTCACCTGAACTTCCACCACCTGAACTTCCATCACCTGAACTTCCATCACCTGAACCTCCACCACCTGAACCTCCACCACCTGAACTTCCACCACCTGAACCTCCACCATCTGAACCTCCACCACCTGAACCTCCACCACCTGAACTTCCACCACCTGAACCTCCACCTGAACCTCCACCCACCTGAACTTCCACCACCTGAACCTCCACCACCTCCACCACCTGAACCTCCACCACCTGAACCTCCATCACCTGAACTTCCACCACCTGAACCTCCACCACCCTGAACTCCACCACCTGAACTTCCACCACCTGAACCTTCCACCACCTGAACCTCCACCTGAACCTCCACCACCTGAACTTCCACCACCTGAACCTCCACCACCTGAACCTCCACCACCTGAACTTCCACCACCTGAACCTCCACCACCTGAACTTCCACCACCTGAACTTCCACCACCTGAATCTCCACCACCTGAACCTCCACCACCTGAACTTCCACCACCTGAACCTCCACCACCTGAACTTCCACCACCTGAACTTCCACCACCTGAACTTCCACCACCTGAACCTCCACCACCTGAACCTCCATCACCTGAACTTCCACCACCTGAACCTCCACCACCTGAACCAGAAGTCTCAGATCCAGATCCAGCTTCATCTTCACATTTATTCCAGGAGAATTCCTACGTGTTCAGGAAAGGAACCTGTTTCAGGTTCTGGCTCGGTTAAAGTGAACAGGTAAAACCAGGTAGAGCCACCAGCAGAGTGAAGGTGGAGGTGCAGCTCCTCTCTTTTACATTCATCATGTACAGAAACGACACTCGCTCGTCCTCCCGACTGTCCACCCGGACGGCTGTCGGCCCTTCAGCGCCCACGCTGACCTTTAAAATGAGGTCCGGCCTCGTTCCACCTGCAGCACCTGAGCCCGGCGCTCTGACACGCCTCCCTTCATTTGACTGGCAGATTCGATTTGTTTCCCGGCAACCTGACAGCTTCCTCTGCTGGTCGGCCAATCAGAACCGTGACGAGAGGCTCTCCTGGTCGCCGTGATGTCACCGGAGCAGATTGAACAGTCAGATGTTGAGGCAGAAGAGACCTGGAGACAGCTGAAGGAGAGAACGTTCCATCTGTTCGTTCAGGTGGATGAAGTCAGAGTCTGAGCTGGAGATTCAGAGGTTCAGACGTTATAACATCATTAAATGACCTGATACTCTAAATGCTAATCAACCTTTAGAATAATTTAAAATTCAACAAAGAGCTAAATTTAAGATGTTTACGACCGTTAGCTTCATCTGTTAGCCTTCAGCTAACAGGCTAACAGATAACAGAAACCATTCAGGCTGTTTTAAATCATTTAAACCAGACAAACAGGAAAAAGTTCAGCTTTGATCCTGGGAATATAATTTACACCAAAACAAAAACAAAACACGACCCCCGAGGGTTGGGGGTTAGAGTTGAGAGTTGGGGTTTAGGGTTTTGGAATTTTGGGGTTAGGGGTTAGAGGTTAGAGGTTAGAGGTTCGGGGGATTATGGGGGTTAGAGATTATGGGTTAGAGGTTAGAGGTTAAGGGTTAGAGGTTAGGGGTTTAGGTTGGGGTTAGAGGTTAGGTTTTCGGGTTCGAGGTTAGGGGTTAGGGGTTAGAGGTTAGAGGTTAGGGGTTAGGGGTTAGGTTCGGTTCGAGGTTAGGGTTAGCGGTTAGGGTTAGGGGTTAGAGGTTAGGGTTCGGGTTCGAGGTTCGGTTAGCGGTTCGGGGTTCGGGTTCGAGGTTCGGGGTTAGAGGTTAGGTTAGGGGTTAGGGGGTTCGAGGTTAGAGGTTCGGGTTTTAGGTTCGAGGTTAGAGGTTAGGGGTTAGGGGTTCGCGGTTCGGGTTTTCCGCGGTTCGCGGTTAGGGTTAGGTTAGGAGGTTTGGGGTTTCGAGGTTCGGTTCGGTTAGGTTGGGGTTAGGGGTTCGAGGTTCGGTTCGGGTTCGGGGTTCGGGGTTCGAGGTTCTAGGTTTCGGGTTCGCGGTTCGGGTTCGCGGTTCGCGGTTTCGGGTTCGGGTTAGCGGTTCGGTTCGGTTAGCGGTTCGGTTCGGTTCGCGGTTCGCGGGTTCGGGGTTCGGGTTCGCGGTTCGGGGTTCGGGGTTCGGGGTTCGGGTTCGGGTTCGGGGGGGTTAGGGGTTCGGTTCGGTTAGGGTTAGCGGGGTTAGGGGTTCGCGGTTCGAGGTTAGGGGTTAGGGTTCGGGTTCAGGTTTAGGGGTTAGGGGTTCGGTTAGAGGTTAGCGGTTAGGGGTTAGGGGTTAGGTTTAGGGGTTAGGTTCGCGGTTTAGGGTTAGGGGTTAGGGGTTAGCGGTTAGGGGGGGTT
>JAGFBZ010000726.1:177500-255000 GCA_018398805.1 Hirundichthys speculiger | reverse complement strand
TCGGTTAGGTTTAGGGGCTAAATCAGTGTTTCTGTTCTTCTTATCAGTCGTCAGAGTTAATGAATCTCTCGTACGTTGACGCTGAACGTCGCAGTCACAGTTTGATTTGTGACCTGAAACGTCGGCAGCGTTTGACTCTGCATCATGATGTCATTGGGGGGTGGGGGTGGGGGGGGTAATGGGGTGGGGGAGTCTATGGGGGGTTCCTACAGCAGCGACAGCCCTCCACCTCCACCACCACCACCACCCACTGACACTCCCAGATATGCCAGCAGAGTCTTCGTCACCCCGAGTGACGCCGGCAGCAAACGGGAGGGTTGAAGTGGGAGGGGGAGGGGGAGGGGTGTTTCTTCAGAGAAATGAAACAGAACAAAAAACAACAGCCCCCCACCCCCCCACCCACCACCACCACCCCCCTCAAAAGAAAAAAAACAACTCAGCTGTCCTCATTAGAGCTCCATATTCATTTCTGTTCCCTCCAGTCACTTATAGTCTCCCTGATTCTCAGACTCTGGACGTCATGTGACCCCCCCCCCCCCTTTTTATACATTTTTATTTTGTTTTATATCGTTATTTAAGGTGGGAGAATTCGCCAGGCAGGAATGTCTTCTCCCCTCCCTGAATCGCCACCTTAACGTGGTGGAGGGGTTCGTGTGCCCGAATGATCCCAGGAGCCATGTTGTCGGGGGCGTTGGCCCCTGGTTGGGTCACCCAAGGCAACCTGGTCCTGGGGGGGCGGGGCCAGACCAATACGACTCTTATGGATAAAATTAAAACAAGAGCTCGATGTCCCTCGCCCGGATCAGGGTCACCAGGGCCCCACTCTGGAGCCAGGCCTGGGGGAGGGGCTCATTTGGGAGCGCCTGGTGGCCCTGGTGGCCCGGAGCTACATGGGTTCGCCTCCCCGTGGGCCCACCACCCGCAGGGAGGGCCACAGGAGTCGGGTGCAGTGTGTTATGGGTGGCAGCCAAAAGCGTGGGCCTTGGCGTGCCGACCCTCGGCTGACGAAACTGGCTACTGGGACATGGAACGTTACCTCTCTGGTGGGGGAGGAGCCTGAGCTGGTTCTGAGGTTGAGAGGTACCGGCTAGATATAGTCGGGCTCACCTCGACGCACAGCCTGGGCTCTGGAACCAATCTTCTCGAGAGAGGCTGGACCTTATTCTACTCTGGAGTTGCCCAGGGTGAGAGGCGACGGGCTGGTGTGGGCTTGCTTATCGCCCCCCACCTTGGAGCCTGTACGTTGGGGTTTTCCCCAGTGGATGAGATGGTACACTCTCAGAAAAGAAAGTACAGAATTGTACCTTTAGAGGTACAATGGCTTGTCACTGGGGCAGTACCCTCAGAAGGTACAGTTTTGTACCCTTTTGTACCTTTTGTACCCACTTGAGTACATATATGTACCTTTTGGACCATCAAAAAAGTACATATAGGTACCTTAAGGTCCAATAATTAACCCTAGGGGCACATTTGTGTAGATTGTACCTCAGGGAACAAAAAAGGACTCGTACTGTACCCCTATTTCTGAGAGTGTAGCTTCCCTGTGCCTTCGGGTCGGGGAACGGGCTCTGACTGTCATTTGTGCTAATGCGGGTTAGGGTTCAGAGTACCCAGCCTTCTTGGGGTCCTTGGCGGGGGTGCTGGAATCGCCCCTAATGGGGACTCCTTTATTCTGCTGGGGGACTTCAACGCTCACGTTGGCGACGACAGTGGTACCTGGAGGGCGTGATTGGGAGGAACGGCCTCTCTGATCTGAACCAGAGTGGTGTTCTGTTGTTGGACTTCTGTGCTCGTCACAGTTTGTCCATAACGAACACCTTGTTCAAGCATAAGAGTGTCCATAAATGCACATGGCATCAGGACACTCTTGGCCGCAGATCGATGATCGACTTTATAGTCGTATCATCTGATCTTCGGCCAGATGTTTTGGTGAAGAGAGGAGCTGAGCTGTCAACTGATCACTACCTGGTGGTGGGTTGGATCAACTGATCACTACCTGGTGGTGGGTTGGATCAAGTGATCTCTACCTGGTGGTGGGTTGGATCAACTGATCACTACCTGGTGGTGGGTTGGATCAACTGATCACTACCTGGTGGTGGGTTGGATCAAGTGATCACTACCTGGTGGTGGGTTGGATCAACTGATCACTACCTGGTGGTGGGTTGGATCAACTGATCACTACCTGGTGGTGGGTTGGATCAAGTGATCACTACCTGGTGGTGGGTTGGATCAACTGATCACTACCTGGTGGTGGGTTGGATCAGATGGCGGGGGAGAATGCCGGTCAGACCTGGTAGGCCCAAACGTGTAGTGAGGGTTTGCTGGGAACGTCTGGCAGAGGAACCTGTCAGAAAGATCTTCAACTCACACCTCCGGCAGAGCTTCAATCACATCCCGGGGGAGGCGGGGGACATTGAGTCTGAATGGGCCATGTTCCATGACCGGAGCTGTGGCCGTAAGGTCGTCGGTGCCTGTCGTGGCGGCAATCCCAGAACTCGGTGGTGGACACCTCGGGTGAGAGAGGCCGTCAGACTGAAGAAGGAGTCCTACTGGGCTTGGTTAGCCTGTGGGACTCCGGAATCAGCAGACAGGTTCTTCGTTATCTCACGGGTTCTTCGTTATCTCACTGGTTCCTTGTTATCTCACTAGTTCCTTGTTATCTCACTGGTTCCTCGTTATCTCATTAGTTCCTCGTTATCTCACTGGTTCCTCATTATCTCATTGGTTCCTTGTTATCTCACTGGTTCCTCATTATCTCAAGGGTTCCTTGTTACCTCACTGGTTCCTCATTATCTCAAGGGTTCCTTGTTACCTCACTGGTTCCTTGTTATCTCACTGGTTCCTCATTATTTCACTTGTTCCTCATTATCTCACTGGTTCCTCGTCATCTCACTGGTTCCTCGTTATTTCACTGGTTCCTCATTATTTAACTGGTTCCTCATTATCTCACTGGTTCCTCGTTATCTCACTGGTTCCTCATTATTTCACTGGTTCCTCATTATTTCACTGGTTCCTCGTTATCTCACTGGTTCCTCATTATTTAACTGGTTCCTCGTTATCTCACTGGTTCCTCGTTATCTCACTGGTTCCTCATTATTTAACTGGTTCCTCGTTATCTCACTGGTTCCTCGTTATTTAACTGGTTCCTTGTTATCTTACTAGTTCCTCATTATCTCACTGGTCCCTCGTTATCTCACTAGTTCCTCATTATTTAACTGGTTCCTCCTTATCTCACTGGTTCCTCATTATTTAACTGGTTCCTTGTTATCTTACTAGTTCCTCATTATCTCACTGGTTCCTCGTTATCTCACTGGTTCCTCATTATTTCACTGGTTCCTCCTTATCTCACTGGTTCCTCATTATTTCACTGGTTCCTCATTATCTCACTGGTTCCTCGTTATCTCACTGGTTCCTCATTATTCACATGGTTCCTCGTTAAGCTCACTGGTTCCTCATTATTCACTGGTTTCCTGTTATCATTCACTGGTTCCTCATTATCTCACTGGTCCCTCATTATCTCACTGGTTCCTCATTATTTCACTGGTTCCTCATTATCTCACTGGTTCCTCATTATCTCACTGGTTTGTTACTATTCCACTGGTTCCTCGTAAGCTCACTGGTTCCTCATTATTTAACTGGTTCCTTGTTATCTCACTGGTTCCTCGTTATCTCACTGGTTCCTCATTATCTCATTGGTTCCTCGTTATCTCACTGGTTCCTCGTTATCTCACTGGTTCCTCATTATCTCACTGGTTCCGTTATCTCATCTGGTTATCTCACTGGTCTCACTGGTTCCTCATTATCTCACTGGTTCCTCGTTATCTCACTTGTGAAGGTTTTTCACTCTCACGGGCCCCAAGACATGAAACACCATCCTCTTTCTCGCCGTAGAACCCTGCAGCTCGTCTGGAAATCATTTTATCACCATTTCAACAGTGATTTCCAGCACTGGTCTCTAAGACTGCCGCTGATGTCTTTCCATCTTGGCGTTGCGTTAACACACCTGAATCCACGGTGGAGATTGATATGTTTCTGTTGTGCATCTGAGGTTTTATTTGATTTTCATGTTTTTTACACAGAGAAACGTGTAATTAAAGGAGGATGGAGTCACAGAATCTCATTACTGTCTGAAACACCTGAATCTCCTGCACCTGTAGAAGCGGACGACTTCCTGCAGGAGGGAAGCGGTGGGTAATTACAGCAGAAGGAGGTGTTCATCCAGAGGAGTCTCGCTCAAAGCGTTTATCGTCTTTAATCTGTCGTTCCCGCCAGGAGGGACGAGAACGCAGCGGCGGCGGCGCTCGTGTTCGGCGGGAGACAGCTGGTCCGCCTACTCACTCTGCTGCTGGACCGAACCTGCGATTGTTAACGTCTCAAAGGATCTGAAGTTTCCTCCAGCGGGTGACGTTTACATGTCCAGACTCCTCGCCGTCTCAGATGTGACTCACACGTGGCTTAAAACTTCAGACGGAAACCTGAGGAAAAGTAAACTTAAGATGTTTTCACGTCATAAATCCTGCAGGCAGAGCCAGGACAGCTGGACTACCCAGCATGCATCACACGGAGAGAAGCCTCACATCAATCATCACGTCTGAGCACATGTTGGAGACAAAGGAACCTCTAAAGGACTCAAAGCCCCAGAAGGCTTTGCAGGGCTAAATTACTGTACAAGCAGGTAAAATGATGTTGCTGGAAACCCTGCAGCAGAGGCACCTGTATGTCCATCCAAGCCTTCATGGCCGTCGCCGCCAGGTGGGCTGGAGGCCACACCCACGTCTCCATTTTCTCTGTCACATCTGTATCTATGTTGATACTGTTATTAAATTCTGACGTACTCTAACGAGAGAGGTTTGTGGTTCTTTCTCTCATGTTTGCATCATGTTCTGGTTGTAAAGGTCTGTGCTGGACTCACTCCTCTGTTGCTCTACAGCGCCACCCCTGGTCACAGCTGGAACACAGAGCCACAGGAACGACGTGGTTACTGGTAGAGGAACCAAATGGTTACTGATAGAGGAACTACATGGTTACTGGTAGAGGAACCACGTGGTTACTGGTAGAGGAACTTTGGTCCTTCTGGGACTGGTTGGGTCCTCATGGACCGGTTTGGTCCTTCTGGGACTGGTTTGGTCTTCTGGGAGTGGTTTGGTCCTCTGGGACTGGTTTGGCTCTCTGGGACTAGTTTGGTCCTCTGGGACTGGTTGGATCTTCTGGGACTGGTTTGGTACTTCTGGGACTGGTTTGGTCTTCTGGGACTGGTTTGGTCTTCTGGGACCGGTTTGGTCCTCTGGGACTGGTTGGGTCCTTCTCGTACTGGTTTGGTTCTCTGGGACTGGTTTGGTCTTCTGGGACTGGTTTGGTCTTCTGGGACCGGTTTGGTCCTCTGGGACTGGTTGGGTCCTTCTCATACTGGTTTGGTCTTTCTGGGACTGGTTTGGTCCTTCTGGGACTGGTTTGGTCTTTCTGGAACTGTTTGGTCCTCTGGGACCGGTTTGGTTCTCTTGGACTGGATTGGTCCTTCTGGGACTTGTTTGGTCCTCTGGGACAGGTTTTGTCCTCTGGGACTGGTTTTGTCTTGTGGGACTGGTTTGGTCCTTCTGGGACCGGTTTGGTCCTTCTGGGACCGGTTTGGTCCTCTGGGACCGGTTTGGTTCTCTGGGACTGGTTTGGTCCTCTGGGACTGGTTTGGTCTTTCAGGGACTGGTTTGGTCCTTCTGTGACTGGTTTGGTCCTTCTGTGACTGGTTTTGTCCTCTGGGACTGGTTTGGTCCTTCTGGGACCGGTTTGGTCTTTCTGGGACTGGTTTGGTTCTCTGGGACTGGTTTGGTCCTTCTGGGACTGGTTTTGTTCTCTGGGACTGGTTTGGTCCTTCTGGGACCGGTTTGGTCCTTCTAGGACCGGTTTTGTCCTCTGGGACTGGTTTTGTCCTCTGGGACTGGTTTTGTCCTCTGGGACTGGTTTGGTCCTGCAGCAGCCAGTCCTCGTCAGCTCTGGCTCTTAAAATCATCAAAAACTGTCTTCTATCAGGGATGTGAAAGGTAGACAGGAGTCTGAGGAACCTTTGAAGGGATCCTCGGCGGTTGAAGTTGATCTAGTTCCTGTCCTCTGGGACCAGGAACTTTCCAAACGCTCTGTGAAAACCGACTGCAGTAAAAGCAGAAACGAGTTTCATCATCCAGCTCAAACCTTCAGCTTCTCTGTCAGCTGGAAACTTCTGGAAAGTCTCTAATGTGGCGTCTTGAAAACCGAAGCGGGATCGGTCGACGCGGAGAGACACCTGCCGCAAACCCACAACCCACTTCCAGCCGTCGTCTCGTTCGCTCTGAAGTTCGAGGCCCGATCAAAAACCCGACCTGACGAGGACTCCAGGAGCAGAGAGCAGGTGGAGATGAAGGAGAAGCTCCGAGCCTCCGACTGTTGCTGAAACAATCCAATTAGCTCGCCCGTCAACGCCGCCGTCGCGGGTTACGGCGTCTAATTACCTGACAAAAATTGACACTTCAGACGCGCGCTGTAATATAATAGGAGGCCAAATTAAATTTGATCGAGGGGCAGAAAAACGATGCTATCACTCAGCGGTGCGGAAAAGAGATCAACGAGCCCGATACACCGGATCAGAAACGGGAATTATTCATTAATGGCGCCGGATTTGCCAATAATGGAAACGACGCAGTTCAGACGTCTTCTTAGAAAAACAGTATTAATTAAAGGGATGATAGATCTAACGAGGCACGGAGCTCCTCTTCCTGTCAGCTTCTGCCTCCTCTTTTCTTTTTCCTGATTTCTTTCCCTCCCATCCACCCTGCTTGTCTCTTCCCAGATAACAGACACATCTGGACCACAGCTGGACATCTGTCTCCACATGAATGGCTGTACGTGCTCAAGTGGACTCCAGGGGGTGCTCAAGCTCCTCCTCTTCTAACCTCCGACTGGACAGGTGTCTCTTCTGACCTCCGACTGGACAGGTGTCTCTTCTGACCTCCAACTGGACAGGTGTCTCTTCTGACTGCCTCCGACAAGACTGGTGTCCTTCTGACTCTGACTGGACAGGTGTCTCTTCAGACCTGACTGACTGGACAGGTGTCTCTTCAGACCTCCGACTGGACAGGTGTCTCTTCTGACCTCCGACTGGACAGGTGTCTCTTCTGACCTCCGACTGGACAGGTGTCTCTTCAGACCTCCGACTGGACAGGTGTCTCTTCTGACCTCCGACTGGACAGGTGTCTCTTCAGACCTCCGACTGGACAGGTGTCTCTTCAGACCTCCAACTGGACAGGTGTTTCTTCAGACCTCCGACTGGACAAGTGTCTCTTCAGACCTCCGACTGGACAGGTGTCTCTTCTGACCTCCAACTGGACAGGTGTCTCTTCTGACCTCCAACTGGACAGGTGTCTCTTCTGACTGGACAGGTGTCTCTTCTTGACTCCGACTGGACAGGTGTTTCTCTTCAGACCTCCAACTGGACAAGTCTCTCTGACCTCCACTGGACAGGTGGTCTCTCAGACCTCCGACTGGACAGGTTCTCTTCACTCTCCGACTGGACAGGTGTCTCTTCTGACCTCCGACTGGACAGGTGTCTCTTCTGACCTCCGACTGGACAGGTGTCCTCTGACCTCCGACTGGACAGTTGACTCTTGTCTCCGACTGGACTGTCTCTGGACACCTCCGACTGGACAGGTGTCTTCTTCTGACCTCTTCAACTGGACAGGTGTCTCTTCTGACCTCCGACTGGACAGGTGTTTCTTCTGACCTCTTCAGACCTCCACTGGACAGGTGTCTCTTCTGACCTCCAACTGGACTGGACACTGACAGTGTCTCTCTGACCTCCAACTGGACAGGTGTCTCTTCTGACCTCCAACTGGACAGGTGTCTCTTCTGACCTCCAACTGGACAGGTGTCTCTTCTGACCTACAACAAGACTGGTCTCTTCTGACCTCCAACTGGACAGGTGTCTCTTCTGACCTCCGACTAGACAGGTGTCTCTTCTGACCTCCGACTGGACAGGTGTCTCTTCTGACCTCCGACTGGACAGGTGTCTCTTCTGACCTCCTACTGGACAGGTGTCTCTTCTGACCTCCGACTGGACAGGTGTCTCTTCTGACCTCCAACTGGACAGGTGTCTCTTTCTGACCTCCTGACTGGGGTGTCTTCTTCTGACCTCCGACTGGACAGGTGTCTGGACTCCTCTGGACTCTCTGACCTCCGACTGGACAGGGACCTCCCGGTGTCTCTTCAGACCTCCGACTGGACAGTGTCTCTTCTGACCTCCCGACTGACAGGTGTCTCTTCAGACCTCCGACTGGACAGGTGTCTCTTCTGACCTCCAACTGGACAGGTGTCTCTTCAGACCTCCAACTGGACAGGTGTCTCTTCTGACATCCGACTGGACAGGTGTCTCTTCAGACCTGTGGATCACCGGTGGAGCATATCTGGACCATAACTGGACCAGCACAGGACCACATCTGGACCACATCTGGACCACATCTGGTTCAGATATGGTCCAGATGTGGTCCAGCTGTGGTCCAGCTTTGGTCCAGATGTGGTCCAGCTGTTGTCCAGATGTGGTCCAGCTGTGGTCCAGCTGTCGTCCAGCTGTGGTCCTGTTATGGTCCAGCTGTGGTCCTGTTATGGTCCAGCTGTGGTCCAGATGTGGTCCACCTGTGGTCCAGCTGTGGTCCAGCTGGGTTGGTCGACAATGTCATTGTCCACCGCTTCACGTTTACAGCATCTACAAAACATCTGTGACCTGGGACTGGTGGAGGACGGTGGAAGATGACGTTGTTGGAGGACCTTGATGACGTTGGTGGAAGATTACGTTGGTGGAGGACGTCAATGACTTTGGTGGAGGACATCAATGACTTTGGTGGAGGACGTATGTGGAGGACGTCAATAACTTTGGTGGAGGACATCAATGACTTTGGTGGAGGACATCGATGACATTGGTGGAGGATGTCGATGACGTTGGTAGAGGACGGAAATGACGTTGGTGGAACATGACGTTGGTGAAGGACATAGTTGACGTTGGTGGAGGACGTAGCTGACTTTGGTGGAAGATGATGTTGGGGAAGGACATAGTTGACGTTGGTGGAAGACGTAGCTGACTTTGCTGGAAGATGACATTGGTGAAGGATGTCGATGACGTTGGTAGAGGACGGAAATGACGTTGGTGGAACATGACGTTGGTGAAGGACATAGTTGACGTTGGTGGAGGACGTAGCTGACTTTGGTGGAAGATGATGTTGGGGAAGGACATAGTTGACGTTGGTGGAAGACGTAGCTGACTTTGCTGGAAGATGACATTGGTGAAGGACATAGTTGATGTTGGTGGAGGACGGAAAGGATGTTGGTGGAGGACTTAGTTGACGTTGGTGGAGGACGTGGATGACATTGGTGGAGGACGTAGCTGACTTTGGTGGAGGACATGGAGGACGTGGATGACGTTGGTGGATGACGTTGGTGGACGACGTAGTTGACGTTGGTGGAGGACGTAGTTGACGTTGGTGGAGGACGTGGAGGACGTGGATGACGTTGGTGGATGACGTTGGTGGAGGACGTAGTTGACGTTGGTGGAGGATGACATTGGTGGAGGACGTGGATGACGTTGGTGGAGGACGTAGTTGACATTGGTGAAGGACGTGGATGACGTTGGTGGAACATGATGTTGGTGAAGGACATAGTTGATGTTGGTGAAGGACATAGTTGACGTTGGTGGAGGACGTGGATGACGTTGGTGGACGTAGTTGACGTTGGTGGAAGATGACGTTGGTGAAGGACATAGTTGATGTTGGTGGAAGACGTGGATGATGTTGGTGGACGTAGTTGACGTTGGTGGAGGACGTAGTTGACGTTGGTGGAGGACGTAGTTGACGTGGAGGACGTATTGACGTTGGTGAGTTGACGTAGTTGACGTACGTGTTGACGTTGGTGGGACGTAGTTGACGTTGGTGGAGGACGTAGTTGACGTTGGTGGAGGACGTAGTAGTTTGACGTTGGTGGAGGACGTAGTTGACGTTGGTGGAGGACGTAGTTGACGTTGGTGGAGGACGTAGTTGACGTTGGTGGAGGACGTGGATGAAGTTGGTGGACGTAGTTGACGTTGGTGGACGTAGTTGACGTTGGTGGACGTAGTTGAAGTTGATGGAGGACGTAGTTGATGTTGGTGGAGGACGTAGTTGATGTTGGTGGAGGATGTAGTTGACGTTGGTGAAGGACGTAGTTGACGTTGGTGGAGGCCGTAGTTGACGTTGGTGGAGGACGTGGATGACGTTGGTGGAGGACGTAGTTGACGTTGGTGGAGGACGTAGTTGGCGTTGGTGGAGGACGTAGTTGACGTTGGTGGAGGACGTAGTTGACGTTGTGAGATATTCAGTCTGATACACGTTTATTATTTTGTTCGGAGGAAATTAAATCTCAAATGTTTCTGTGATGTCAGAACTTCTCCAGTGAACTTAGAAGTCTTACCTTCAGATTATTAATAAAAGAGCACTTTTAGTTTCTGAGACACGTCCATTTTGTTTTGGGACGTGGTTTTCAAGGACTGCAGGTTAAATCAGATTCTCCTGACACGGTGCAGGTTACTGTGATTATGAAGCAATCAAAGCCAATAAACGCAGTCGTTTTCTTAAATAAGAAGCTCACAGCTGGACTCCTCAGAGCTCCATCAGAGGACGTAATTACATCGACCAGAAAAACTATCCATCACCAACCAGAGAGCAGAGACCCTCGGCGGCGCCGGCGCCACCGCATAATTGGCTATCGATGATCCCCTTCATTTCGCCTCTTTCCACTTGGGCAGACGCTGGAACGCCCAGGCGACCCAATCACGCCCCCCGCTGGGGGAGGATGGGGGCGTGGTCCCGCCTCCTCGGGAGGAGGACCGGCAGGGACCGCCGCTTCTCGTCAGCAGTTAATTAAAGAAAGTTCCAGAAGAAAGTGGAGGACAGAAAAGTCAAAAACAAAAGAACAAAAGGAGAGTTTGGAGCCCAGGAACCTGGTGGCGTCACCTGCAGAACAGTGAGGGGGCGCCCCAAAAACCGTCTGAGACCTCAAGGTCCTGGAGACCATGATGAAGTAGGAGATGACTTTACCCAACCAGGGTTACTGGTTGAGGAACCACATGGTTACTGGTAGAGGAACCACATGGTTACTGGTAGAGGAACCACACGGTTACTGGTAGAGGAACCAGATGGTTACTGGTAGAGGAACCACGTGGTTACTGGTAGAGGAACCACACGGTTACTGGTAGAGGAACCATATGGTTACTGGTAGAGGAACCATATGGTTACTGATAGAGGAACCAGACGGTTACTGGTAGAGGAACCACACGGTTACTGGTAGAGGAACCATATGGTTACTGATAGAGGAACCACATGGTTACTGGTAGAGGAACCATATGGTTACTGCTGGATCCATGGAGCAGAACGAATAAGGGAACAGGCTGCAACCAACATCCACCCTGGAGTCTGTTCAGAACCATGAACCGCTGCAGTTCCTCTACCGACCACTAGAGGCTGCAGTTCCTCTACCGACCGCTAGAGGCTGCAGTTCCTCTACCGACCACTAGAGGCTGCAGTTCCTCCACCGACCACTAGAGGCTGCAGCTACCGACCACTAGAGGCTGCAGTTCTTCTACCGCTAGAGGTTCTTAACGACCACTAGGCTGCAGTCTTCTACCGACCACTAGAGGCGCAGTTCTTCTACCAACCACTAGAAGCTGCGCTCCTCTAACCGACCACTAGAGGCCGCAGTTCCTCCACCGACCACTAGAGACTGCAGTTCCTCTACCGACCACTAGAGGAAGCGGTTCCTCTACTGACCACTAGAGGACCACTGCAGTTCCTCCACCGACCACTAGACCACCGACCCACTACCGACACAGCGTTTCCTCCAGACCACAGCGTTCCTCCCCCGACCACTAGAGGCAGCAGTTCAGGCCAGTTCTCTACTGATCACTAGAGGCTGCAGTTCCTCTAACCGACCACTAGAGGCTGCAGTTCTTCTACCAACCACTAGAGGCTGCATTTTTCTACCGACTACTAGAGGCCGCAGTTCCTCCACCGACCACTAGATGCAGCGGTTCCTCTACTGACCACTAGAGACGCACTTCACTCCACGACACTAGAGGCTGCAGTTTCTTCTACCGACACTAGAGGCTGCAGTTTCCCTCTCTACCGACCATAGAGGCCGCAGTTCCTCCACCGACCACTAGAGACTGAAGTTCCTCCACCCGCTAGAGCTGCGTTCCTCTACCACTACAGACCACTAGAGGCCGCATTTCCTCCACCGACCACTAGGCCCGAAGACCACTAAGAATCCTCCGACCACTACTCTAAGGCTGCAGTTTTTTCTACCGACTACTAGAGGCCGCAGTTCCTCCACCGACCACTAGAGGCTGCGGTTCCTCTACTGACCACTAGAGAGGCTGCAGTTCTTCTACCGACCACTAGAGAGGCTGCAGTTTTTCTACCGACTACTAGAGGCCGCAGTTCCTTCACCGACCACTAGAGGCCTGCAGTTCCTCTACTGACCACTAGAGGCCGAAGTTCCTCTATAAAACCGACCACTAGAGCTGCAGTTTTCCTCTACCGACCACTAGGCTGCAGTTCTTCTACCGACCACTAGAGGCTTTTTTCTCTACCGACTACTAGAGCCGCAGTTTCACTAGGAGTTACCTAACCTATAGGCTGCAGTTCCTCTCTAGACCCTGACCACTAGAGACTGCACTAGAGGCTCCACACTAGAGGCTGCAGTTTTTCTCTACCGACCACTAGAGGCCGCAGTTCCTCCACCGACCACTAGAGACTGAAGTTCCTCCACCGACCACTAGAGGCTGCGGTTCCTCTACTGACCACTAGAGGCCGCAGTTCCTCCACCGACCACTAGAGGCTGCAGTTCCTCTACCGACCACTAGAGGCTGCAGTTCCTCTACCAACCACTAGAGGCAGCGGTTCCTCCACCGACCACTAGAGGCCGAAGTTCCTCTACCGACCACTAGAGGCAGCGGTTCCTCCACCGACCACTAGAGGCTGCTTCCTCTAGGCTGCACTAGAGCTGCAATTCTTCTTCTACCGACCACTAAGGCTTTCCTTCTACCGACACTAGAGGCGCAGTTCCTCGACACCGCAGACCACATAGCTGCAGTTCCTCTACTGACCACTAGAGGCCGAGTTCCTCTACCGACCACTAGAGCTGCAGTTCCTCTACTACCACACTAGAGCCTGCACTGCCTTCTCCTTCTACCGACACTAGAGGCCTGCAGTTTCTACCGACCACTAGCGCCGTTCCCTCCACCACCACTAGAGGCTGCGTTCCTCCTCCTCCACCGACCACTAGAGCTGCAGTTCCTCTCCGACCACTAGAGCCGCTTCCTCCACCGACCACTAGAGGCTGCAGTTCTTCCTCTACCCACTAGAGGCTCGTTCTTCTCCACCGACCACTAGAGGCGACTTCCACCGACCACTAAGGGGTTCCTCACCGCCACTAGACTGGGCCGACACTAGTTCCCCCCCTACCGACCACTAGAGGCAGGCCGCAGTTTCTCTACACCACAGAAGTTCCTCTACCGACCACTAGAGGCTGCAGTTCCCTCCACTCCTAGGCTGCAGTTCTCTTCTACCTACTACTAGCTGCTGCGTTCTTTCTACCGACTACAGAGGCCGCAGTTCCTTCACCGACCTCTAGACCTAGAGGACCACTAGAGGCGGTTCCTCTACCGACCACTAGAGGCTGCAGTTCCTCTACTGACCACTAGAGGCTGCAGTTCCTCTACTGACCACTAGAGGCCGGAGTTCCTCTACTGACCACTAGAGACTGCAGGCTGTGATGTGCCAGAGCAACCACCAGAATCAAAATAATACCATTAATGACAACAACGCCAATCGATGTTGTGAATTCCACTAAAAAGTTATGATTTGAGAAAAAAGATTTTATATCAAATCAGCAGAGCTGACTCACTGTCCATCTCTGATTTTAAGAGAAAAGAATCACCGTTTTGTAAGAAAAATATACGACTTTGACTAAAAAGTTTTTTTCTAAGTCAGTTTTACAGAAGAATCTTGATTTTTTTTTTTTCATAAAAAAACTAATTTTTTAATTTTTAATCAAAGTCACAATTTCCTGAGGAAATAAATAATAAAAGAAAAAAGTAGCAATTTAGTCTAAAAACCCTAGATGAAGACGTCTCTGATGTGATCTGGTTGAGAAGACAATAAAAGCTCTGAATCAAAGGAGAGAGACACAAAAATGTCCTTTTTAATGGTTGAATAATGGATTTGTAGCAGTGAGCTGGACGTCTCGGTGGACGTGGAGCTGCTGGACTCCTTCTGTGTCTCATGGATGAGACAGATATTGTTGGACAGCTCCAGGTCTCCCAGCGTGAACACATCCGGTCAGCTCGTCCTCCCCACATCGAGATAATGACCGATGACCCGGAGCTGCTGGCGTCGCCCCCTCCCCTCCCCCTCCTCCTCCTCCTCCTCCTCCTCCTCCTCCCTCCCCTCCTCCTCCTCCTCCTCCTCTCCCTCCTCCTCCTCCTCCTCCTCCCCCTCCTCCTCCTCCTCCTCCTCCCCCTCCTCCTCCTCCTCCGGTCCTTGGTGGGCTCGGCGGCCAGTTGGATGGAGGACAGGTGGAGTTGAGCCCGGGGGCGGCGGTGGGGGCGGCTGTCATGTAAATCAGGCTGATGTGTTCATCCAGGCCTGACCGCCCAGGCTCCGCCTCCACTGGGCCTCCTAGCTCTGACCCCGCCTCCGCTGGGCCTCCCAGCTCTGACTTCACCTCCGCTGGGCCCCCTAGCTCTGACCCCGCCTCCGCTGGGCCTCCCAGCTCTGACCCCGCCTCCGCTGGGCCACCTAGCTCTGACCCCGCCTCTGCTGGGCCTCCCAGCTCTGACCCCGCCTCCGCTGGCCTCCTAGCTCTGACTCCGCCTCCGCTGGGCCTCCTAGCTCTGACCCCGCCTCCGCTGGGCCTCCCCTCGACTCTACCTCCGCCTCCCTGGCCTCCCAGCTCTGACCCCGCCTCCGCTGGGCCTCCCAGCTCTGACCCCGCCTCCGCTGGGCCTCCTAGCTCTGACTCTGCCCCCGCTGGGCCTCCTAAGCTCTGACTCCGCCCCCAGTCTTTAAGTCTCCAGGTGCCTTCTGGTATGTTGGTTGATGCCAACGATGACCACGGTGGAGGGGGAGGGGGAGGGGGAGGGAGGTTCATGACATCATCAGCTGCTCTACAGACGTCTAAGAAAAGATCACGTTCTGATGGAGAATTCATATGTGGTCACACAATGCCAAGAGGGAAAGACATCAGCACTGATCTTAGAGAAGCGGTTGATGCTGCTGCACATCAATCTGGAAACACTGTTGAAACCATCTCCAAACTGGAGTTCAGCAGAACTGGTTTCAGTCTCACTGGTGTCCAGTTGAACTGGTCTCAGTCTCACTGGTGTCCAGTTGAACTGGTTTTAGTCTCAGTGGTGTCCAGATGAACTGGTTTCAGTCTCAGTGGTGTCCAGATGAACTGGTTTCAGTCTCAGTGGGTGTCCAGATGAACTGGTTTTCAGTCTCAGTTCCAGTTGAACTGGTTTTAGTCTCAGTGTGTCCAGTTGAACTGGTTTTCAGTCTCAGTGGTGTCCAGATGAACTGGTTTCAGTCTCAGTGGTGTCCAGTTGAACTGGTTTTAGTCTCAGTGGTGTCTCATGAACTGGTTTCAGTCTCAGTGATGTCCATGAACTGGTTTTAGTCTCAGTGGATGTCCAGTTGAACTGGTTTTAGTCTCAGTGGTGTCCAGATGAACTGGTTTCAGTCTCAGTGATGTCCAGTTGAACTGGTTTCAGTCTCAGTGGTGTCCAGATGAACTGGTTCCAGTCTCAGTGGTGTCCTGTGAACTGGTTTTAGTCTCAGTGATGTCCAGTTGAACTGGTTTTAGTCTCAGTAATGTCCAGTTGAACTGGTCTCAGTCTCAGTGATGTCCAGATGAACTGGTTCCAGTCTCAGTGGTGTCCAGTGAACTGGTCTCAGTCTCAGTGATGTCCAGTTAAACTGGTTTTAGTCTCAGTGATGTCCAGTTGAACTGGTTTTAGTCTCAGTGATGTCCAGTTGACTGGTTCCAGTCTCAGTGGTGTCCAGTTGAACTGGTTCCAGTCTCAGTGATGTCCAGTTAAACTGGTTTTAGTCTCAGTGATGTCCAGTTGAACTGGTTTTAGTCTCAGTGATGTCCAGTTGAACTGGTTTTAGTCTCAGTGGTGTCCAGATGAACTGGTTTCCAGTCTCAGTGATGTCCAGTTAAACTGGTTTTAGTCTCAGTGATGTCCAGTTGAACTGGTTTTAGTCTCAGTGATGTCCAGTTGACTTTTAGTCTCAGTGGTGTGTGAACTGGTTCCAGTCTCAGTGATGTCCAGTTAACTGGTTTTAGTCTCAGTGAGTCCAGTTGAACTGGTTCAGTCTCATGTGTCCAGTTGAACTGGTCAGTCCATGTCCAGTTGAACTGGTTGTGTCTCAGTGGTTGACTGGTAGTCTCAGTGAGTCCGTTGAACTGGTTTTAGTCTCAGTGATGTCCAGTTGAACTGGTTTCAGTCTCAGTGGTGTCCAGTTGAACTGGTCTCAGTCTCAGTGATGTCCAGTTAAACTGGTTTTAGTCTCAGTGATGTCAGTGAACTGTTTTCAGTCTCATGAGTCCATATGAACTGGTCTCAGTGATGAACTGGTTCCAGTCTCAGTGGTGTCCAGTTAAACTGGTTTTAGATTGTAATGAATGTGGGTCTGGATACGGCCGAGACAGTGAGGAAGTGGAAAAACGCTGGAGATAGGTTTAGTAGGTTTAGTAAGTTTAGCTAGTTTGGAGGTTCACAGAACTGCATCTGAACAAACCAGCAGACTTCTGGAACAACATCCTCTGGACAGAAGAGACCAGAGACCAGAACCATGTTGGAGGAGACCAGCAGAACCACCTCAGACCTGGAACATACCATGAACATTGCAGAAACATTTCCAAGACTTTGCAGGAACTTTTCTCAGAACATTTCAAGGAAAATTACTGTAACATTGCTGGAATATTGGTGGGATATTGTTGAAGCTTTGCAGTAGCAATACCAGAACTTTACTGGAATGTTCTTTGAATGTTTGCTGGAAATTTGATGGAACATTACAGGAAGAGTTGCTTTAACATCTTTGGAACATCTCTGGAACTTTTCTGGAACTTTTCTGGAAACGACTGCTTCAAGCGTTTAACTCTGAAGGTGAACGTTTGAATCGATCGATGAATCGATGAATTGATGACGGTGACAGAGAGTCTAAGTTGTTGTTTGTCTGATGCTCAACCTGCTGCCATCAGATGATTTTCTTTATTGATTTTATTCCTCATTTTTCCGTTCAGAGGTCTCATGAAGACTCAGAATTCTGTATTTGACGTCCACGTTGAGTCCTCTGAAATAACGACGCATTAGCATCTGGGCCGTCGAGGGTCTTTTATCACTTTCTCCAGTTATCTTCCTCCAGTTCTCGTTAATGCCTTTTCTCACTTTTGCTCCCAAATTCATTACTTTTCCAACTAATCTCCATTGTGGATAATAAAAAAAAACTCTTAAATCCTTCAAAACCGTTTTGTTGCCAAGAGTCTGAAAAACTAATATTATTGCTCTTGTTAAATGAATACTCAGTAAACTGTTGATATCGTCACTGGTTCAGAGGAGATTCTGACACCTGGGACCGCCGTGGTGAGGGGAAGCTGCTGAAGATTTGGAGGAAGTAAAGAAGAAAAGAGTTTGGGGTAAATTAAAACTGCCATCTTGGACGCGGCTGTGAGGATTAGCGTTAATTGTGAGCGTCGTCCCCGGCTGCTGTGGCGGCGGCGCTGGGAGTTTCCTGTGAGCCGGTGATACAATCCTCGCTGCTCCTGCTTCATAATTGGACAGGAAGAGTCTCAGCGTCGCTGGAGGAGACGAACCGGAGTTTCCTCCAGCAGCTTTGATGCCTCCAAGAGTTCAAGGAGTCCTTGTTTGTCACCAACCGTCACTTCCATCTATCAACCTTCACACGAGTCCATCGACCTGCTGCCTGGATGACTTGTTCGCTCGATTTCTACAGTCTGTGCTGAGCGGTTTGTTCCGACAACTCACTGAATTAACTAACATCTCACTTCAGACTGGAACATTCCCAGAGGCCTTAAAAACTGCTGTCATTAAGCCTAAAGAAGAGCAGTCTGGATGCCACAGTACTGAAGAACTATTGGTCCATATCAACCCTCCCATTCCTTGGAAAAGTCCTAGAAAAAGTGGTTTTATCAACAGCTGACTGACTTTCTCCTGTCCAACAATATTTTTGATAGTTTTCAATAGGGATGCACATTTAACGCCCTTTAACGATTAAAAACCGTTAGCCTATAAGTCCGGGAGGGTTGGCTGCCGCGATGTTGCGCGCGTTGTCGTGGACGCATGCGGACTGTCGTGATATTAATTAGCATCATAGGTTAACATGAACTAAGTCACCAAAGCTAAAAAATAGCTAACAGTGATTGACATGAGGAGGGCGTGTTTCAGGCCGATTTCAGTGCTACCTTTGCAACTTGTACTGTGACGTAAAAGAAAAAGAATCGCCTTTCAGAAACCTGTGGATGACATCACAGAGGATTTGTCCAGTTCTTTTATACAGCCTTTGGTGCAGACTCACAGACGGCGTCCTGACGTTGTTGGAGTTTGTTCTGGACACAATCCCCATGAGGCCACTAAAACAAGAAAACACACACACACACACACACACTCGGCTGAGAGGCTGATGGTCGTTGAGAGCAGCTAATGGAGAACAAGAGTGTTGAAAGTGTGCCAGAGGTTCCATCCGTCCCTTCAGAGGCGGCTCTCAGGAAGCGTTGCCGCTATCACACGGCTAATTGTCTTTATTGTCTGTGGCGCTCCAGCTAATACATTATGCTAATGTCGGCAGCTACGCCTGCTATGTTCCGTTTATTCATTCCCTGATAGCTCTTCACGCGCAGAGGTGTTTTCTTTAAGACCATCTGGCTCGGCATGTATGACCCGCTCAGAGATGCATGTATGTGCTGATTAATTAGCATAGCTCAGGAAGCAATTAAGATGGGATGCACCCCCCCCCCCCCACCCCCCCAGACAAACACTCTGACTTCCTGATGAGGAGGGCTTTGATGTGGGGACGAGGCTGGTGTCCCCTCAGTCCACTGGGACATTTCTGGACTCAAGAGAGCAGGACGCTCAGTTCAATGACACCTATTTATCATCTTTGATGTAATATTTAAAAAGAATAATAAAATCAGGAATGTTTGTGGCAACATTGTAACTCATAAAACTGTGACCTGTCAGACCGCTACATCTGATGGTGATGTTTCAGCAGATAGGACACCTGTCAGCCAGACGAGCTGAGTCTACCTGGAGTCTACCTGGAGTCTACCTGGAGTCTACCTGGCGTCTACCTGGAGTCTACCTGGAGTCTACCTGGAGTCTACCTGGAGTCTACCTGGAGTCTATCTGGAGTCCACCTGGAGTCTACCTGGAGTCTGGAGTACCTGGAGCTGGAGTCCTCTACCTGGAGTCTACCTGGAGTCTACCTGGAGTCTCTACCTGGAGTGGAGTCCTACCTGGAGTCTACCTGGAGTCTACCTGGAGTCTACCTGGAGTCTACCTGGAGTCTACCTGGAGTCTACCTGGAGTCTACCTGGAGTCTACCTGGAGTCTATCTGGAGTCTACCTGGAGTCTACCTGGAGTCTACCTGGAGTCTATCTGGAGTCTACCTGGAGTCTCCTGGAGTCTACTTGGAGTCTACCTGGAGTCTACCTGGAGTCCACCTGGAGTCTACCTGGAGTCTACCTGGAGTCTACCTGGAGTCTACCTGGAGTCTACTTGGAGTCTATCTGGAGTCTATCTGGCGTCTACCTGGAGTCTATCTGGAGTCTACCTGGAGTCTATCTGGAGTCTACCTGGAGTCTACCTGGAGTCTACTTGGAGTCTACCTGGAGTCTACCTGGCGTCTACCTGGAGTCTATCTGGAGTCTACCTGGAGTCTATCTGGAGTCTACCTGGAGTCTAGTCTACCTGGAGTCTACCTGGAGTCTACCTGGAGTCTACCTGGAGTCTATCTGGAGTCTACCTGGAGTCTACCTGGAGTCTACCTGGAGTCTACCTGTGCAGGTCCCTGAGTCTACCTGGAGTCTACCTGGAGTCTACCTGGAGTCTACCTGGAGTCTATCTGGAGTCTACCTGTGCAGGTCCCTGAGCTGGAGTCTACCTGGAGTCTACCTGGTGTCTACCTGGAGTCTACCTGGAGCCTACCTGTGCAGGTCCCTGGAGTCTACCTGGAGTCTACCTGGAGTCTACCTGGACCTGGAGTCTACCTGGAGTCTACCTGGAGTCTACCTGGAGTCTACCTGGAGTCTACCTGGAGTCTACCTGGTGTCTACCTGGAGTCTACCTGGAGTCTACCTGGAGTCTACCTGGAGTCTACCTGGAGTCTAACTGTGGCAGGTGAGCTGGAGTCTACCTAGAGTCTACCTGGTGTCTACCTGGTGTCTACCTGGAGTCTACCTGGAGTCTACCTGGAGTCTACCTGGAGTCTACCTGGAGTCTACCTGTGCAGGTCCCTGAGCTGGAGTCTACCTGGAGTCTACCTGGAGTCTACCTGGAGTCTACCTGGAGTCTATCTGTGCAGGTCCCTGAGCTGGAGTCTACCTGGAGTCTACCTGGAGTCTACCTGGAGTCTACCTGGAGTCTACCTGTGTCTGATACCTGTGTACCTGATGTCAGATCATGATGAAGGGTGATTCAGTTTTCCCAGGGAGACTTGGGGTTCTGGATCTGGTGGTGCTGTAGTTGAGTCCAGCCCAGTTACTTCTTCCACCATAAAGTATCAGGTGACCAGCGCCCTCTAGTAGTGAAGGTGAACATGACCGCCCTGACAGGTGGGGGGGGGGGGGGGGATGGGCTTCTGCTCCAACGCAACATCTTACAGCGAACGATGTAAATCTCCTTCATCAAGGGTAGGATGTCAAGAACTGTTGGCTCGAACTGGACCACCAGTAGACTCAGACTGGACCACCAGTAGACTAGAACTGGACCACCAGTAGACTAGAACTGGACCACCAGTAGACTCAGACTGGACCACCAGTAGACTCAGACTGGACCACCAGTAGACTAAAACTGGACCACCAGTAGACTAGAACTGGACCACCAGTAGACTAGAACTGGACCACCAGTAGACTAGACTGGACCACCAGTAGACTAGAACTGGACCACCAGTAGACTAGAACTGGACCACCAGTAGACTCAGACTGGACCACCAGTAGACTAGAACTGGAACCACCACCAGTAAACTAGTAACTAGAAACTGGACCACCAGACTAGACCACCAGTAGACTAGAACTGGACCACCAGTAGACTAGAACTGGACCACCAGTAAACTAGAACTGGACCACCAGTAGACTAGAACTGGACCACCAGTAGACTAGAACTGGACCACCAGTAGACTAGAACTGGACCACCAGTAGACTAGACTAGAACTGGACCACCAGTAGACTAGAACTGGACCACCAGTAGACTAGAACTGGACCACCAGTAGACTAGAACTGGACCACCAGTAGACTAGAACTGGACCACCAGTAGACTAGAACTGGACCACCAGTAGACTAGAACTGGACCACCAGTTTCTACACTTCTGTTATGTTTCTACAATTCTTTTATCTTTTAACAGTTCTTTTGCTTATCTAGAGTTCTTTCATCTTTCTATCATTCTTTCATCTATCTACATATCTTTTATCATTTATCTTTCAACAGTTGTTTCATCTTTTAATAGTTCTTTCATCTTTCATCTTTTTACAGTTTTACAGTTCTTTTATCTTTTATCTTTCATCTTTCTATAAATCTTTTATCTTTCAACCATTCTTTCATCTTTCATATTTCTACAGTTCTTTCATATTTCATCTTTTATCTTTTATTCTTCTACAGTTCTTTTATCTTTCATCTTTCTATAAATATTTCATCTTTCAACAGTTTTTTTCATCTTTCATTTTTGGGGAATTATTTGGGATTTTTGTGAAAAGAAAAGTTTGTAAAAGGAGTGATTTCGTGATAAAAGGTCACAAACAGAAATTATGTAAAATTTCAAATTTTACAACAAGAATTTGTTGTTTTTGGACATAAAGAAATGTTTTTGTGTTTATAAAGTTACAGTTTTGTGAATTTTGTTATTTTTATGACCGAAATTGTAATTTTGTAAAATTTGAGAAATTTTGTGATACTTGGACATAAAGTTATCTAAAAATTATAAAACAAAAATTCACTTTTTTTAAATGTTTGTGATTTTACAGCCAAAACTTTTGAGTTTTGGACTTAAGTTGTAAAGATACAAAATTCACAATTTCGCTAAACTACAAAACATTAAGTTAAGAAGTTGCTCATCTTTCTTTTTTTTTTTTTTTTACAAAAAAGTCACCCTTTAGATGTAATATTATTCTATATAACATTTATACATTAATACATTATATTGTATTATATGATAATTGTATTATATTATTTACAGATGAGTGACATTTATCTGAGTTTAACTGGTCTGTAGTCTGACTGTCCTCTAGAATCGTTGGCTACACCTGGTGCAGATGTGGACAGATGTGGAATCAGGTTGTAGGATGCAGGACAGCTGATTTGGATGAAAGATGTCCCCAGATGTCCCCAGATGTCCCCAGACCTGGACAGGCTCGTGTTTGTAGCGTTTAGCATCGCGACGGTTTTCTGCAGCGTTCTCATCTTTTTTGACGATGTGTTGTCTTAACGGCCAGGTGTTGGACGTGTGTTTAGTCCAGGTGTTGGACGTGTGTTTAGTCCAGGTGTTGGACGTGTGTTTAGTCCAGGTGTTGGACGTGTGTTTAGTCCAGGTGTTTAGTCCAGGTGTTGGACAGGTGTTTAGTCCAGGTGTTGGACGTGTGTTTAGTCCAGGTGTTTAGTCCAGGTGTTGGACGTGTGTTTAGTCCAGGTGTTGGACGTGTGTTTAGTCCAGGTGTTGGACGTGTGTTTAGTCCAGGTGTTGGACGTGTGTTAAGTTCAGGTGTTAGACGTGTGTTTAGTCCAGGTGTTGGACGTGTGTTTAGTCCAGGTGTTTAGTCCAGGTGTTGGACAGGTGTTTAGTCCAGGTGTTGGACGTGTGTTTAGTCCAGGTGTTGGACGTGTGTTTAGTCCAGGTGTTGGACGTGTGTTTAGTCCAGGTGTGTTTAGTCCGGTGTTTAGTCCAGGTGTTGGACAGGTGTTTAGTCCAGGTGTTGGAGTGGACGTGTGTTTAGTCCAGAGTGTTTGGTTTAGTCCAGGTGTTGGACGTGTGTTTAGTCCAGGTGTTGGACGTGTGTTTAGTCCAGGTGTTTAGTCCAGGTGTTGGACAGGTGTTTAGTCCAGGTGTTGGACGTGTGTTTAGTCCAGGTGTTTGGACAGTGTGTTTTTAGTCCAGGGTGGTTTAGTTGTTGACGTTTGTGTTTAGTTCAGGTGTTGGATGTGTTTAGTTCAGGTGTTAGACGTGTGTTTAGTTCAGGTGTTGGACGTGTGTTTAGTTCAGGTGTTGGATGTGTTTAGTCCAGGTGTTGGACGTGTGTTTAGTCGGTGTTTAGTGTGTTTGTGTGTTGTCCGTTGGACGTGTTTAGTCCAGGTGTGGACGTGTGTTTAGTCAGGTGTTGGACGTGTGTTTAGTCCAGGTGTTGGACGTGTGTTTAGTCCAGGTGTTGGACGTGTGTGTTTAGTCCAGGTGTTTAGTCCAGGTGTTGGACAGGTGTTTAGTCCAGGTGTTGGACGTGTGTTTAGTCCAGGTGTTGGACGTGTGTTTAGTCCAGGTGTTTAGTCCAGGTGTTGGACGTGTGTTTAGTTCAGGTGTTGGATGTGTTTAGTTCAGGTGTTAGACGTGTGTTTAGTTCAGGTGTTGGACGTGTGTTTAGTTCAGGTGTTGGATGTGTTTAGTCCAGGTGTTGGACGTGTGTTTAGTGTGTTTAGTCCAGGTGTTGGACGTGTGTTTAGTTCAGGGTTGGATGTGTTTAGTTCAGGTGTTAGACGTGTGTTTAGTTCAGGTGTTGGACGTGTGTTTAGTTCAGGTGTTGGATGTGTTTAGTTCAGGTGTTAGACGTGTGTTTAGTCCAGGTGTTGGACGTGTGTTTAGTCCAGGTGTTGGACATGTGTTTAGTCCAGGTGTTGGACGTGTGTTTAGTTCAGGTGTTAGACGTGTGTTTAGTTCAGGTGTTGGACGTCTTTCTGGGACGGAAGCTGAGCGTTTTCCCGCCGGTTCGCCGCCGCGGATGCTAACGAGATGCTAACGAGAGATGCTAACGAGAGATGCTAACGAGAGATGCTAAGATGGCTAACTGGCCTCCGTCTCTCCTCGGTTGCATATTCATGGCGAGCTCAGACCAGGGCGGCGGCGGCGGTGACATTGGGGGGCTGGGGTTGGCGGTGGGGGTGCGTGGGGGAGGGGGGTGGGGGGCTGGGGGATGGAGCGGGGGTGGGGGGTGGGGGGGATGGAGGGGGGGGGGTGGGGGGGGTGGGGGTGAGGGGGGGGGGAGGCGTGCTCGGCGGAGTGTGTCACGTTTCCAGACCAGCGAATTTTTTTGATTAAAGTCCCTTATCCGTTTTATCATGCATATCCTCGCTCTGATTAAAGTGATCGGAGTCTGACACTCACAATGTCAGAGCGGGAACCCAGGAGCCCCCCCACCCCCCCACCCTCCCACCCCCCACCCTCTAAACCCACCCCCCCCACCCCCCCCATGCATGCCTGGAATGTGTAAAAGACTCTGGAGACGCTGATGTCCCTCCGACATCTGCAGGAGACGCTGACGCTCATAAACATTTATCATCCTCATCCTCTAAACGCACACAGACGAGTCTGTTAATCCTCTATTATTTATGCAGGAACGTGTTAAACCATCTAAACACAACGCCATGAAGGAAAGACATCAGCAGCGCTCTTAGAGAAGCATTTGTTTGCTGCACGTCAGTCAGTTCAGTGTTCTGGTGAGAGACAGATAGTTGTCTCTGGAGACGTCCAGAGCAGAAAACATCTCTGAAGGTTTCTCCTCTGCTGAACTTTCAGGACGGTTGTCCTTCGTCCCGGCGGTGGACGTCCCAGGACATTTACCCCGAGATCAGACAGAAAACGAGCCCAGAGCTCCGTCTCAGAGCCTCCATGACAGCAGTCAGGAGACCGGACCGGACCGGACCGGACCGGACCGGACCGGACCAGGCAGGCAGGCGGTCCACATACCGAGGCCACAGTCCTCATGCAGCAGGTCACAGGTTCGAGTCCCTGCAGCGTGTCCTCTCTTTCCTGTCTGTCTTCACCGTTATAGTTATAGACATAGTTGTAGTAGCTCAGACTAGAGTAGCTCGTCTTCATCACAGCTTCATCATAGCTATGCTGCTATAGTCCTACGCTGCAGGGGGACGCAGCGTAGGACTATAGCAGCAACATGATCTGCTGAGTGGTGTCTCCACTGCTCTTCTCCCTTTCCTTCCCTTCCCTTCTCTTTCTTCCTCCCTTCCTCCTCCCTTCCTCTAGCTCATTCATAATTAATTAGCAGCACCTCGTTACTGTAACTGTGCTCCATATTCTTTACTTTCCTGTAGTTTGTTGTGCTGTTTTTGTCCCCTTTTTTTCTGATCTGTGTCTCTGTAAAGACCTGGAGACAGTTGACATTGTAACAGACGCTGTACAAATAAAGTTGAATTGAATTTAATTGAATAGAATTAAATTGAATTGAATGTCTAACTTTACAGCAGAAATAAACATATTTACAGTCTGGTACAAAAAACAGTTTTGGTTTCTATAACTAGATTTCACCGTGAGATTATATAAAAGCACAGATCTAAGCAGAATTAGAGAAGTGGACTAGTGGGGCTGGAGAAAAGAGCAGAAAATAAAATATAATATAATAAAGTATAGTATAATATATCTACAGTACAGGTTGTTTTTATTTATAATCTCTATTATCATAGAGATGCTCATCGATTTTCTTTTCTTTTTAAAAGGGAATCACCTTTTTGTAAAAAAGCATCTTGTCAAAAAATTGCTAATTTTGCAAGATCGTGGCATTTATTGTAACTTTTGTTGTATAATCTTGACATTTTGCTGTAAAAAAATGAATTTAGCAAAGTAACAACTTTTTGTGGCAAAATGTCAGTTTTAAGAAAATCAGAACTTTGTGACAAAAATGACGACTTGATTTTATATAAATGAAACTTTCAGTCCTAACTTCAAGAATGTTTGCTGTAATCATCCTCATCATCATCATCTCCATCATCATCGTCATCCTCATCATCATCCTCCATCATCCTCATCATCATCATCATCATCCTCATCATCCATCATCATCATCATCATCCTCATCATCATCATCATCCTCATTCCCATCATCATCTTCATCATCCTCACCATCATCACCCATCATCATCATCCTCATCCTCACATCCATCAATCCATCACCTCAGCATCATCATCAGCCTTCATCATCAGCCTCATCATCAGCCTCATCCCATCATCATCTTCATCATCCTCATCCTCATCATCATCATCATCATCCTCATCATCATCATCATCATCATCTCATCATCTCATCATCCCATCATCATCCATCATCATCATCTCATCCTCATCCCATCATCATCTCATCATCATCCGCCATCATCCTCATCAGTCCTCATCCTCATCCTCATCATCATCCATCATCTCATCATCATCATCTTCATCTTCATCATCATCCATCATCATCATCATCTCATCATCCTCATCATCATCTTCATCATCATCCTCATCATCATCTTCATCCTTCATTCTCATCATCATCATCTTCATCTTGATCATCCTCATCCTTATCATCATCGTCATCCTCATCATCATTCTCATTCTCAGCCTCATCCTCATCATCTTCATCCTCATTCTCATTATCATCATTATCTTCATCTTCATCTTGATCATCCTCATCATCATCGTCATCCTCATCATCATCATCATCCTCATAATCCTCATCATCATCCTCATCATCCTCATTCTCATCATCATCTTCATCTTAATCATCCTCATCCTTATCATCATCGTCATCCTCATCATCATCCTCATCATCATCCTCATTCTCATCATCATCATCTTCATCTTAATCATCCTCATCCTTATTATCATCGTCATCCTCATCATCCCCATCATCATTCTCATTCTCAGCCTCATCCTCATAATCTTCATCATCATTCTCATCATCATCGTCATCCTCATCCTCATCATCATCCTCATCATCATCATCGTCCTCATCCTCATTCTCATCATCATCATCTTCATCATCATCATCTTCATCTTCATCTTGATCATCCTCATCATCATCGTTGACCTCATTCTCATCTTTATTCTCATCATCACATACTTTTTCTCGTTGCCATGTGTAAAACATCGTTATCTGTCTAATCTTCGTCATCATAAATGATCATCAGTCCAACTACCTGCTGTCTCTGTAAAGACGCTCATTAAAGGCTTGTTTTAGTCTTTAAAACCATCTAAAGGACCTTTGTCCTGTTTTCTGGGACGTCCAGGTGCATCAGTGGACCTGAACTCTGTCTTTCAGGACGTCCCAGATGCTCTGCTGGTCTGAGACCATCCAGAGGGGAATATTAGTTACTGGTACCAGAGTACGGCTCGGGCTGGATGACCCGGCGGGTCGGGGCCCAGATCCGTCCACCACAGGGACGCGGTACCGCTGCTGTGTCTTTCCCTTCTGGGAACGTTGAACCTGGTGGGCAGATCCAGGATCTGTGAACGAGCAGGACCACGGACCGGCGGACCGGCGGACCGGCGGACCGGCGCCGACACCGGCCGGGCCGTAGGGGGCGCCGATGGAGTCCATGTAGTCCGGAGGCCCGGATGAGCCGCCGCACCTTAAGATGCTGCAGACGTCCAGAGTTTGTTCTGAAGAATTACATCCCAGCGACGGACAAATCACCTGAGATCCTGACAACCAATCTGAGCAGGACGAGGACAGAAGCAAGGAGGTTTCTGGGAAAAAAAAAATAAGGTCCAAAGTCCCAGAAAATGGAGCGAGCCGAGGATCTCCGGGGCGAGTATTAGTTGTCACCCTGTGATCAAATAGCAGCGACCGAGGAGAGCCGGCGCCCCGGCAAAAAAGAAATATAAAGTCCAGATTTAATTCTGATACGGAGAAATAGAATTTCAAAGCCGGATGTCTTATCGTCGGCGTGTCCCTCCGCCGGACTGATTTCCCTACCAAAGCCTGTCACCGCTATTATGTTGAACATGGAACCAATTTACTGCGGCGGCTAAACAGGGTTAGCCGCTGCTGCTGTAGCCGCTAAACGTCTGAAGTTATCACACGGAGAGAAAAATGGTATTCTGAGTGTAGGGGGAGGGGGAGGGGGGGGGGAGGGGCCGGGGGCCGCGGCGCCGGCTCGGACGGGACCGGACTGTAATTGAAAAGTATCAATCAAAAACAAGGCGAGGGCCGGGGGGGGGGTGTGGGGGGGGGGGGGGGGGGGTGTTATGTTAACCCGGTCCAGCAGAGCCCTGAATGCGGTCTTCCTGAATCAGTAATGCTCCCCGGCCTCGTATCTGGGGGGGGGGGGGGGGGGGGGTGGGGGGGGGGGGGGGGGGGGCGGGGGGGGGTGGGGGGGGGGGGGGGGATTATCAAGTGGAGCATGTGGCCATTACAGGCTTGTTCCGCGATGCTATCTGCCCCCCCCCCCCCCCGAGATAACGGCGCCCCCGGCCCGGTCACACGTTTCCAATTTCTATACATGAGAGATGAAGACCCCCCCGGCGCCGCCGCCGCCGCCGCTAGCCTTCACCTCCTCCTCCATGTTGTTACATTTCTGGGCCCGGATGAATATCACACCTGTCCTTTTTAGCCCGGACGACCCAGGAAACAGCCGAGGTCCGGACGGGTCAGAGAGGAACAACTGCTCCAGAACATTGGCGGCTGCTGTAGCCGATCAATCACTAGCTGATTGGCTATTGACTTCTGCGCTGTGAATGAAGAGCTAACAGAACCGAGCTAACGCAGCAGAACCGTTCACATGTTCTCCTCCAGCGCTGAGATGTTGCCGGTCCAGTTAGTAAACTCGGAGGGGTTCTGAAATGATCTCAGGGGTCTCTGGACCGGAGGATCCAGCAGCTACCGTAAGGTTCTAGTGGGGTTCTGAACACGTAACATGTCATGTGACTGTTGGTTTCTGGTTCTGGACTGTGGTCCGCCAGCCTCAGATCTCTGACCCGTTTCCTCCAGCTGAAGGGATTTTTATTCAGTACCAGCAGAGACGGAGGTCTAACGAACCACCAGAGACCAGAACCGGCGCCGGTCTCATGTTAATGCAGGAACATGTTGAAATCCTTTCACACTCCGTGACGGCGCCGCAGAAATTGGCTGCCGGATCTCAGTCGTGACCCATTTCAGCGGATAAAACTTGTAAAACAACTCATTTTAATACGTAGAGAGGAATAAATCTGAGACTGTTAGCTGGACCTGAACCTTTACTGAGGACTGTTAGCCGGGCAGCAGCTGCTCCCGCCGTCATTTAGACCTGCTGGACCCCGGACCCTCCTCCACCGACCACTAGAGACTGCGGTTCCTCTACGGACCACTAGAGACTGCAGTTCCTCTACCGACCACTAGAGGCTGCAGTTCCTCTACCGACCACTAGAGACTGCAGTTCCTCCACCGACCACTAGAGGCTGCAGTTCCTCCACCGACCACTAGAGGCTGCAGTTCCTCTACCGACCACTAGAGGCTGCGGTTCCTCTAATGACCACTAGAGGCTGCAGTTCCTCTACCGACCACTAGAGGCTGCGTTCCTCTAATGACCACTAGAGGCTGCAGTTCCTCTACCGACCACTAGAGGCTGCAGTTCCTCTAATGACCACTAGAGGCTGCAGTTCCTCTACCGACCACTAGAGGCTGCGGTTCCTCTAATGACCACTAGAGGCTGCAGTTCCTCTACCGACCACTAGAGGCTGCAGTTCCTCTAATGACCACTAGAGGCTGCAGTTCCTCTACCGACCACTAGAGGCTGCAGTTCCTCCACCGACCACTAGAGGCTGCAGTTCCTCTACCGACCACTGGAGGCTGCAGTTCCTCCACTGACCACTAGAGGCTGCAGTTCCTCCACCGACCGCTAGAGGCTGCAGTTCCTCCACCGACCACTGGAGGCTGCGGTTCCTTTACTGACCACTAGAGGCTGCGGTTCCTTTACTGACCACTAGAGGCTGCAGTTCCTCTACTGACCACTAGGGTCAGTCTCCACTGTTTTCCATGTTAAAATGTCCAACTTTACAGGTGGAATGTATGATGTATGAACCTCATCAGGTAAAATTATATAAAGATACAAATGATTGTATAGTTAGGGGCGTGGTCTTTTGATTGACAGACTACTATAGGTAATGGCTAGCTGTAATCACTTTGTTTCAGCTTTCTGTTGGATTTCGGTTAATCATTTTAAAGAGAAAGGTAGTGTTAATGGCACTAACTGACCACTGTGACTGGCTGTGATGGTCTGGAGGTGGTCTGGAGGTGGTCTGAAGGTGGTCTGGAGGTGGTCTGAAGGTGGTCTGAAGGTGGTCTGGAGGTGGTCTGTGGTCTGAAGGTGGTCTGAAGGTGGTCTGGAGGTGGTCTGGAGGTGGTCTGGAGGTGGTCTGGAGGTGGTCTGAAGGTGGTCTGGAGGTGGTCTGGAGGTGGTCTGAAGGTGGTCTGGAGGTGGTCTGGAGGTGGTCTGGAGGTGGTCTGAAGGTGGTCTGGAGGTGGCCTGGAGGTGGTCTGGAGGTCTGGAGGTGGTCTGGAGGTGGTCTGGAGGTGGTCTGGAGGTGGTCTGAATGGTGGTCTGGAGGTGGTCTGAAGGTGGTCTGGAGGTGGTCTGGAGGTGGTCTGGAGGTGGTCTGAAGGTAGTCTGGAGGTGGTCTGAAGGTGGTCTGAAGGTGGTCTGGAGGTGGTCTGGTGTTGGTCTGGAGGTGGTCTGAATGTGGTCTGGAGGTGGTCTGAAGGTGGTCTGGAGGTGGTCTGGAGGTGGTTTGGAGGTGGTCTGAAGGTGGTCTGGAGGTGGTCTGAAGGTGGTCTGAAGGTGGTCTGAAGGTGGTCTGGATGTGGTCTGGAGGGTCTGGAGGGTCTGAGGATGAAGCTTCATTCAGCAGCAGCAGCAGCTAAACTCAGCGGTCATTTCCTGATGTCGCCATAGAAACGACATTTGACACAGGACGTACCTGTGTGGACATCTACCAGCACCTCCAGCTGAAGGACCCTCCAACAGGAAGTCTGCTGGGATGACATCATGCAGTACGAGGAACAAGAGGAACCTCTGATGACATCACAGAGGGTCGGTTGGTGTTGTGTTTTTGACAAAGGTCAGATCACATTTTATGTCAAATTACTGTAGAAACCCAGTTAAATCTAACAGATCCGTCTACTTTTCCTCCCCTGAAGTGAAAAAGCAGCGAAGTCAGACGAAATGCAAATGTGCCAGCAAAGATGGAGGCAGCTTTCCAGGTAGATAAACTGATGTGAGCGGAGCAGGTAGATGGGCAGGGATGGAGGCGGAGGGGTTTTAATTCAGATTTCATGAGGCCTCGCTCAGCAGCCAGCGGAGTCTAAAGTGACTCTGGGGAGCCTCACAGTTCTATATGCAAATCCAGGAGCACACCTGGCCAGCGGAGCAGCCCGCCGAGAGGTTACTTATGCAAATCTGATTGAGTCGTGGCGTACCGCCGCCTACCGCCGCGCGCTGCGGCGCACGGACGCGCCGGCGTGCACGCAGGCACAAACACGTGACGAGCAGCTCCAGGACTCGGTGGTCCCCCAGAAAAAAGGAGGAGCAGATGAAGAAGAGGAACAAGAACGAGGGATGAAGATGGAGGCAAACAGTAAAAACAAACAGAATAAAAATCATCTGACAAATAAAAACGTAACTGTTCTAGAACATTTTATTTAATTCACTTTCACACTCAGTTAATTAAGCTAATTTAGGTCCAGCTCATTATGAGTTTGGTTCATTAGCATGTAGCTGATTCTCAGATACTCCCATGATTCAACACTGGAACATCCACCTCAAGACGGAGCTTCATCAGAAGAACCAATCAGACGTCTGCAGACGAGCATGCACACATGGAGATGCTAGCATGAGCTAAAGAAGTTAGGTGGAACTAGGGTCAGAAAGTTAGCAATAGCAAAGCTAACATGAGCTGACATTAGCAAATTCAATCTAACAGTAGCTAATGCAAGCTAACATGATCTAATTCAAGCTAACACATGCTAAAACAAGTTAACGTTATGACAGCAGTCACACACAACAGCCTTGCACTAGCTAACAGTAGCTAATGCAAGCTAACATGATCTAATTCAAGCTAACACATGCTAAAACAAGCTAACGTTATGACAGCAGTCACACACAACAGTCTTGCACTAGCTAACAGTAGCTAATGCAAGCTAACATGATCTAATTCAAGCTAACACACGCTAAAACAAGCTAACGTCATGACAGCAGTCACACACAACAGTCTTGCACTAGCTAACAGTAGCTAATGCAAGCTAACATGATCTAATTCAAGCTAACACATGCTAAAACAAGCTAACGTCATGACAGCAGTCACACACAACACTCTTGCACTAGCTAACAGTAGCTAATGCAAGCTAACATGAACTTATTCAAGCTAACACACGCTAAAACAAGCTAACGTTATGACAGCAGTCGCACACAACAGTCTTGCACTAGCTAACAGTAGCAAATGCAAGCTAACATGATCTAATTGAAGCTAACACACGCTAAAACAAGCTAACGTTATGACAGCAGTCACACACAACAGTCTTGCACTAGCTAACAGTAGCTAATGCAAGCTATCATGATCTAATTCAAGCTAACACACGCTAAAACAAGCAAACGTTATGACAGCAGTCACACACAACAGTCTTGCACTAGCTAAGAGTAGCTAATGCAAGCTAACATGACCTAATTCAAGCTAACACACGCTAAAACAAGCTAACATTATGACAGCAGTCACACACAACAGTCTTGCACTAGCTAACAGTAGCTAATGCAAGCTAACATTATCTAATTCAAAATAACACACGCTAAAACAAGCTAATATTATGACAGCAGTCACACACAAAAGTCTTGCACTAGCTAACAGTAGCTAATGCAAGCTAACATGACCTAATTCAAGCTAACACACGCTAAAACAAGCTAACGTTATGACAGCAGTCACACACAACAGTCTTGCACTAGCTAACAGTAGCTAATGCAAGCTAACATGATCTAATTCAAGCTAACACATGTGGGTGTTCAGGATAAACTGCATGAGCTTTTTAAGAAACTCAATAGTTGGACAGAAATTGGCTTTTTACAAAAGATTGTGATGTGAAATCTGCAATTTTACATCAACATTCATAAAAAGCTGTGGACCAGCTGTGGTCCAGCTGTGGTCCATGTCTGGAGGCTACAGTCCTCTTGTTCCTGATTGTTCACACTTGAGAAACCAAGTGGATGGAGGGGATCTACTTCCCAGATCTACTCCAGAGATCTACTCCACAGATCTACTCCACAGATCTACGCCACAAATAAATAAGGAGGAGCTCGGCCATGAAGGGCCTCATATGTGAGAAGCAGCGTTTCAAACTCAGTTTGAAATTTCACAGGAAGCTTCCAGCAGTCTGAACAGCTCTCTGTTGCTCTAAACACAATGAACTTTGAAGCACAACTGAAATTCACAAAACCAAGGTTTCAGCAGATCTACTGTCAAGCACGGCGGTGGAGCAGTCATGATGTGGATCTGGACACCTGTCAGTCACTGAGCGGACCACAAAGTCCTCCCTCTATTCCGGAGACAAGTGTGAGGACGACACAAATATGCTAACGTGAGCTAACATGAGCTTACATGAGCTAACATGAGCTAACATGAGCTATCATGAGCTAACATTAGCTATCATGAGCTAACATGAGCTAGAATGAGCTAACATGAGCTAGCATGAGATAACATGAGCTAACATGAGCTATCATGAGCTAGCATGAGCTTACATGAGCTAACATGAGCTTGCATGAGCTAGTATGAGCTAGCATGAGCTTACATGAACTAACATGAGCTAACATGAGCTAGCATGAGCTAGCATGCGCTAACATGAGCTAGCATGAGCTAGCATGAGCTTACATGAGCTTGCATGATCTAACATGAGCTAACATGAGCCAATATGAGCTAGCATGCGCTAACATGAGCTAGCATGAGCTTACATGAGCTAACATGAGCTTGCATGAGCTAGTATGAGCTAGCATGAGCTTACATGAACTAACATGAGCTAACATGAGCTAGCATGCGCTAACATGAGCTAGCATGCGCTAACATGAGCTAGCATGAGCTAACATGAGCTTGCATGAGCTAACATGAGCTAAAATGAGCTAGCATGGGCTTACATGAGCTAACATGAGCTAACATGAGCTAGCATGAGCTAACATGAGCTAACATGAGCAGAGAGGAAGAACTAGCGTGAGCTAAAGTTGAATAATTAGTGGAAAGTGGGAAAAAAGGCAACTTTTTACTTAAGATTGTGACTTTTCCAGAATGATGCTATTTTGTGACTCGATGACCTTTTCTCCCAAAAATCATTTATTTTTGTTGTCAAAAAGTTAATTTTACCTAATTGTGAGTTTTTGTTCTAAAACCAAGATTAACCCCCGACCCCTAACCCCTAACCTTGACCTCTGACCCCTAATCCTGGCCCATTTCACCAACGTCCAACAGGCCTTGTTGGTGGTCAACCAAGTGTTGGAGTGAGAGAACATCTGATGTGATGCTCTCTCAGCCGTGCCACCCCCCCCCTACCTCCCGTGCCAGCCCCCCCCCCCCCCACCCTCCCCCCTGCATCCTGAACAGCTGAACAACAACAGGATCCCTGCCTCGGTGACTGACAGCCTCCTTAATTGTATCCACTCACTCATGACAATTTGATTAAAATATTATGCCAGAGTCTCACCCCCTGTTTGTTGTAACCCCCCCCCCCCCCCCCCCCCCCATCTAATTTTGATATAAAAAAAGAAAGAGAGATTACCTCCATGAGCATGACTGAGGATGTCATTAACTTCTACTTAATCTTTATTACTTCTGCTTATTTTAACACGTGTACAGCTTTACTTCTCCACCTCTGTTGTTCTGTTAGAAGTTCCAGAACTCAGGAGGCTTCACCTGCGACCTTTGACCCCTGAGAGATCAGGTAGAGGTTTTACAGGTGGGCAGCTTCAAGGAGACTCCTGGTGTCACCGTGGATGGACCCCAGACTGGTGTTCCTGCGGTGGACCAGAGGGTTTGTTTCCATGGTTACATGGACTCATATCTGGGTCTCTGAGGTTTTGGATTCTGTTACAGTCAGAATCAGAACCTCTTCAGTTTGTTCAAGAGAACAGTTTTACAACTGAAATTATTTTAGGATGTAAAGTTGGAATTATATAAAACAACTTTGGATGGTTGCGTTGGACGCTTCTCGCTGCTGCTCCGGGACTTATCTCTGCTACGCTGGACGCTCTAGTTTGTGCCGGTTTGTGGTGATCTGCGGGCGGATGTCTACATACTGTCTGCAGGGGGCGGATCGGTCCTCTTGCGGCTGGTGGAGACCTGCCGCCGCGGACATGGACGGTGTCGCTGGAGGCCGGTTCGGGAAAGCTAAGCTAAGCTAAGTAGTCCTGAACTGCTACCCGCGGCAACCACCGCCACTGGATCCAGGCTGCAGCGTCACGGAGCCGGGACGGGCCCCCGACGTAGCGGCGGCGGCATGCTGCCCCCGTCCAGCTGTCTACACGCCGGATGGGTCAGCTGACCTGGCAGGGGCCGTCTGGTGACCTGGTGGGGCCCAGCACCGCCAGGGGAGACGACAACGGCCTGGTCCGGTCCGCATGATGAACCGGACTCTGGGACGGTCGGCTCCGTCGCTCGCCGGACTGAAGGAGCTCAGTCTTCCCAGAGGAGACGGTCTGGTTCATCGGTGTTTCCTCCTCTGACCTGGAGATATCTGACTGGTCATCATTATGGAGATATACTGGTTCTAACGGTTGTTAACTGTTTTAACGGATGTTAACTGTTCTAACGGCTGTTAACTGTTTTAACGGCTGTTAACTGTTTTAACGGATGTTAACTGTTGTAACGTCTGTTAACTGTTCTAACGGTTGTTAACTGTTTTAACGGTTGTTAACTGTTTTAACGGATGTTAACTGTTGTAACGTCTGTTAACTGTTTTAACGGCTGTTAACTGTTTTAACGGATGTTAACTGTTTTAACGTGTGTTAACTGTTTTAACGGTTGTTAACTGTTTTAACGGTTGTTAACTGTTTTAACGGCTGTTAACTGTTTTAACGGTTGTTAACTGTTTTAACGGATGTTAACTGTTTTAACGTCTGTTAACTGTTTTAACGGTTGTTAACTGTTTTAACGGCTGTTAACTGTTTTAACGGCTGTTAACTGGAGTTAGCATTTGGACCACGGGACCTGGCATGAAGAAGGAGCGCTGGACGCTAGCAGCTCCTCTAGTACACCAGACTGGGGTGCTGAAACTTGAATTTCCCCCTTGAGGGATTAATAAAGTATTTTTGAATTTGAATTTGAATTTGAACTTTGTGTCAAGAAGTTTCGATGTTGCAACATCACTGTTTCAGGATAAAAACTTGTAATAAGATAAAAAGTCCGAACACACTGAAGAGAATCTCTGAATACAGCAGTTAGAACCCGGTTAGATTAGAGACCAGATCTGAAGGTTCTGGAGCTGTTATGGTGGGGGGGCCACCAGGATGTTGGTGGGGGCCACTAGGATGTTGGTGGGGGCCACTAGGATGTTGATGGGGCCCACTAGGATGTTGGTGGGGGGGCCACTAGGAGGTGGGGGGGCCACTAGGATGGTGGGGCCACTAGGATGTTGGTGGGGGGGCCACTAGGATGTTGGTGGGGGGGCACTAGGATGTTGATGGGGGCCACTAGGATGTTGGTGGGGGCCACTAGGATGTTGGTGTGGGGGCCACTAGGATGTTGATGGGGGGCCACTAGGATGTTGGTGTGGGGGCCACTAGGATGTTGGTGGGGGGGGGCACTAGGATATTGGTGGGGGCCACTAGGATGTTTGATGGGGGCCACTAGGATGTTGGTGGGGGGCCACTAGGATGTTGGTGTGGGGCCACTAGGATGTTGATGGGGGCCACTAGGATGTTGGTGGTGGGGGCCACTAGGATGTTGGTGGGGGCCACTAGGATGTTGGTGGGGGGGCCACTAGGATATTGGTGGGGGCCACTAGGATGTTGATGGGGGGCACATGGGGCCACTAGGATGTTGGTGGGGGGGCCACTAGGATGTTGTGTGTGGGGGCCACTAGGAGTTGATGGGGGGGCCACTAGGATGTTGGGTGGGGGCCACTAGGATGGTTTGGTGGGGCCACTAGGATGTTGGTGGGGGGCCACTAGGATGTTGGTGGGGGGGCCACTAGGATGTTGGTGTGGGGGCGACAAAGATGTTGGGTGGGGGCCACTAGGATGTTTGGGGGGCCACTAGGATGATGGGGGGGCCACTAGATGGTTGGGGGGGGCACTAGGATGTTGGTGGGGGGGCCACTAGGTGGGGGGGATGTTGGTGGGGGCCACTAGGATGTTGGTGTGGGGGGGCCACTAGGATGTGTGGGGGCCACTAGGATGTGGGGGCACTGGGGGCACAAAGATGTTGGTGGGGGGGCCACTAGGATGTTGATGGGGCCACTAGGATGTTGGTGGTGGCCACTAGGATGTTGGTGGGGGCCACTAGGATGTTGATGGGGGCCACTAGGATGTTGGTGGGAGGGCCACTAGGATGTTGGTGTGGGGGCAACAAAGATGTTTGGTGGGGGGGCCACTAGGATGTTGATGGGGCCACTAGGATGTTGGTGGGAGGGCCACTAGGATGTTGGTGGGAGGGCCACTAGGATGTTGGTGTGGGGGCCACCAGGATGTTGGTGGGGGCCACTAGGATGTTGGTGGGGGCCACTAGGATGTTGATGGGGGCCACTAGGATGTTGGTGGGAGGGCCACTAGGATGTTGGTGTGGGGGCCACCAGGATGTTGGTGGGGGCCACTAGGATGTTGGTGGGGGCCACTAGGATGTTGATGGGGGCCACTAGGATGTTGGTGGGAGGGCCACTAGGATGTTGGTGGGGGCCACTAGAATGTTGGTGGGGGCCACCAGCAGGCTGGGGGGCCACCAGCAGGTTGATGGGGGCCACCGGCAGGTTGATGGGGGCCACCAGCAGGTTGGGGGGGCCACCGGCAGGCTGGGGGGCCACCAGCAGGCTGAGGGGCCACCAGCAGGTTGATGGGGGGCCACCAGCAGGCTGGGGGTCCACCAGCAGGCTGGGGGGGCTCCTGCAGCTCTGCCTCCTGATCATTTACATCACGTCGACATTCAGAGTTTACTCTGGGGTCTGTAATTGTATTCTTTCGCCAGTTCTGCATTGCCGACCGTGAAAATGGAATCTTATCAACCCTGACCAATTTTTAATGTACAAAATGAATTGGCAGGGGTTCAAAAGAGGGGCTGGGGGGGGGGGGGGGGGTGGGGGGGGGGGGGGGGGCAGCTACAATTCAAATCAGGTGAATGATACACGGCAATTTTTGTTCAGTGAATGACTGAGCTTCCCCCCCCCCCCCCCATCCCCCACCCTCATCACCCGCTGCTCTCAGTGACGGTGTTACAGCAGATTTATTCAGGTTCAGGCTCAACCTCAGCGCTGCCAGATGTGCCAGATGTGCTTCACCAGAACCGCTGCAGAACCACCGCAGACCTCCTCATCCGCCCTCTCAGCTCCCTGTTCAGCCATGTTCTGCTTTTATTAGGTACAAGTGTTTCCACTGACCTTTACAGCCTGATAAAGGGCCTGTTTTATTCTGAGGTTTCCTGGAGAATCAGAGGCCAGAAAACCATGACAACTATTGTGTTGACGGTTCTGTCGAAACAACACCAAACGGGCCTTCAAACGGGCCTTCAAACGGGCCTTCAAACGGGCCTTCAAACGGGCCTTCAAACGGGCCCGAGAAAATAAAGAAGAAAGAAAACGAGCTGTGAAGATCTGTGAAGATGCTCCTCATCTGGTTTCAGGGTCATCCTGGGGGGGGCAGGTGCTCAAACACCTGTTCAGGTCCAACAGCGGTTCCGTCCACAGGGTGGGTCCACTAGTTTTACAGCAGAGGTTCTTCCTGACCCAGCTGGGCTTCAAACCTGGACCTCCAGGATGACAGACGATCGGTACCAGACTGTATCGACCCAAACATCCATGAAGTCCAGCTCCTCCAGGAGAACATCCAGGAGTTCCTGGATGGTTCCTGTAGGTCCTGGAGGTAAATCCAGTCTCTGGTGGAGGTCTGCTGCATGACCAGAACCACCTGTGGTCCAGTCTGTGGTTCTGGTTGAGGTCACTGGTTGATGCTGAGGAACCGTTGGAGGTCCTCATCACTGCTCTGTGTCTGGACTGATGAGGTTCTGGAGGGTCATCAGGTGACGGTAGTTTTTGTTCCAGGTGACTGTAGTTTTTGTTCCAGGCGACGGTAGTTTTTGTTCCAGGCGACGGTAGTTTTTGTTCCAGGCGACGGTAGTTTTTGTTCCAGGCGACGGTAGTTTTTGTTCCAGGCGACGTTAGCTTTTGTTCCAGGTGACGGTAGTTTTTGTTCCAGGTGACGGTAATTTTTGTTCCAGGTGACGGTAGTTTTTGTTCCAGGTGACGGTAGTTTTTTTTCAAGGTGACGGTAGTTTTTGTTCCAGGTGTCGGTAGTTTTTGTTCCAGGCGACTGTAGTTTTTGTTCCAGGCGACGGTAGTTTTTGTTCCAGGCGACGGTAGTTTTTGTTCCAGGCGACTGTAGTTTTTGTTCCAGGCGACGTTAGCTTTTGTTCCAGGTGACGGTAGTTTTTGTTCCAGGTGACATTAGCTTTTGTTCCAGGCGACTGTAGTTTTTTTCCAGGTGACGTTAGTTTTTTTTCAAGGTGACGGTAGTTTTTGTTCCAGGTGTCGGTAGTTTTTGTTCCAGGCGACTGTAGTTTTTGTTCCAGGCGACGGTAGTTTTTGTTCCAGGTGACTGTAGTTTTTGTTCCAGGCGACGGTAGTTTTTGTTCCAGGCGACGGTAGTTTTTGTTCCAGGCGACGGTAGTTTTTGTTCCAGGCGACGGTAGTTTTTGTTCCAGGCGACTGTAGTTTTTGTTCCAGGCGACGTTAGCTTTTGTTCCAGGTGACGGTAGTTTTTGTTCCAGGTGACGGTAGTTTTTGTTCCAGGTGACTGTAGTTTTTTTTTCAAGGTGACGGTAGTTTTTGTTCCAGGTGTCGGTAGTTTTTGTTCCAGGCGACTGTAGTTTTTGTTCCAGGTGACGGTAGTTTTTGTTCCAGGTGACGTTAGTTTTTGTTCCAGGTGTCGGTAGTTTTTGTTCCAGGTGACGGTAGTTTTTGTTCCAGGTGACGTTAGTTTTTGTTCCAGGTGTCGGTAGTTTTTGTTCCAGGTGACGGTAGTTTTTGTTCCAGGTGACGTTAGTTTTTGTTCCAGGTGACGTTAGTTTTTGTTCCAGGTGACGTTAGTTTTTGTTCCAGGTGATGATAGTTTTTAATCCAGGTGACGGTAGTTTTTGGACATTGTGGCTGGTACTGGACCCTGTGGCTGGTACTGGACCCTGTGGCTGGTACTGGACCCTGTGGCTGGTACTGGACCCTGTGGCTGGTACTGGACCCTGTGGCTGGTCCCTGTGGCTGGGACTGGACCCTGTGGCTGGGACTGGACCCTGTGGCTGGGACTGGACCCTGTGGCTGGGACTGGACCCTGTGGCTGGGACTGGACCCTGGTGGGGACCAGATCCCACACATGACAGTCGGGCTGAACTGCCGAACACCTGGGATGATTGTCTGCAGGTCCCACCAGACCTCGTCCTGGAGGAGCCGTGGAGCTGCTGCTGGACGTCCACAGAGTTTAAATGTTGTTTCCACGGCGACATCAGAAATGACCTCAGTCTGTGGACGAGACCAGAGTGGAGACGTTTGGAGAAAACGAACAGCGTCTCAGCAGAAACATCTCAGAACCAGTGTGAAGCACGGCGGTGGAGGCTCATGATCCGGGGCCTGCTGGACTATCGAGTACTCTGGAGGCCAGGTGAGTCCAAACTTGGTCATGTGACAGGACAGTGATCCAAACACGGCAGCACGTGGACATCAGAATGAAGAACAATGTTCTGGAAGTTTCTAGACGTCCACAAACCTCCATGAAGCAGCGCTGGGAAGAAGAACGGACCAGAGGTCACCAGGTAAAGGACCCTGGCGGTACCGGGTCGCACCGTTTCATCGGGATCACGAAGGATTTCAGAGCAGGAAGGAGACAAGGAAAGGAGACAGGGAGCAGAGAGAGGAGCAGAGGGCTCTGACAGGAAGACATCTTGGCTGGCGGCAGCGGCGGCGGCTGATCTTAGCATCATCATTTAGCATCACACCCCGACCGAGCCTCATCTCTGCAGAAAGCATCCCGCCGAGCAAGGAGGGGAGGGGGGGAGGGGGGGGTGAGGGGGGGAGGAAGAGGGAAGAGCAGAAAAAAGTTTTTAAAAAAAAGAAAAAACTGTCATCAGCCGACGGGCAAAATTAACATGCAAATGTATGCGAGAAATTAAAAAGCAGAATTACACAGGCAAATGAGGTAGCTACACTTGAATTGTTAGGATTATGAATAATTACTGCGAATTTCCTGCTCCTAATATAACTTGTTTTTTGATAAACAAAGACTTAATTATCGAGATGCGCTGGAGAATTTCCGCGGCGCTCATTAATCTAAAAAAAATAAAAAAAAATAAAAATAAAAAACACAAAAAAAAAAAACAAGTCCCCGGTGGCCGGCGGTAATGAAGAGAGCGTGCCCTGAATCTGCACGGAGACGGGAGCCACGGGCGGGGGGGCCGGGGGGCCGGGGGGCCACCAGACGCCACCCTGCCACTGCCCCCCCCCCCCCCCACCACCACCACCACCACTGTACCCAGGAGGGTCATAACTTCCTCCACTAACTATCAAAGGGACTTATTTATGCTGCTAACGCAGCCATAAGTCCAACTTTATGAGGCCTGGGGGGGTGGGGGGGGGGGGTGTTCATGGTCTTTGGAAACATCACCCCCCCCACTGTGGTACCAACCAGCAGCCTGCAGCGTTTCAGCTCTGTGCTGCCCTCTACAGGACGGGGCGGGACATCACAGACTGAAGGAGAGCTCAAGCTCCGCCCCCTCTGACCCTGACAGGCTCAAGCTCCGCCCCCCTCTGACCCTGGCAGGTGACTGACATGCAGCTGTCAGCATCAAGAACAAAAAAGTAATGGTTTTCTTCTAAATCAGTTCTGGAAAAGTCACAAACTTACAACAAAAATATCAGAAAAAGTGATTTTTATGACATTAAACTGGAATTTTGAAAAATCTGAGATTTTATGAAGAAAAATATTTAACATGAAATAGTGATTTTTGGATTTAAAGTCATGATTTGATGTGAAAAATGATTTTAGGGAAGATTTAAATTTACTGACCACTAGAGATTGCAGTTCCTCTAACATCTACTAGAAGCTGCGGTTCCTCTACTGACCACTAGAGGCTGTAGTTCCTCTAATGACCACTAGAGGCTGCAGTTCCTCTACCGACCACTAGAGGCTGCAGTTCCTCTAATGACCACTAGAGACTGCAGTTCCTCTAACATCTACTAGAAGCTGCGGTTCCTCTACCGACCACTAGAGACTGCAGTTCCTCTAATGACCACTAGAGGCTGCAGTTCCTCTACCGACCACTAGAGGCTGCAGTTCCTCTAATGACCACTAGAGACTGCAGTTCCTCTAACATCTACTAGAAGCTGCGGTTCCTCTACTGACCATTAGAGGCTGCAGTTCCTCTACCGACCACTAGAGGCTGCAGTTCCTCTACTGACCACTAGAGGCTGCAGTTCCTCTACTGACCACTAGAGACTGCAGTTCCTCTACTGACCACTAGAGGCTGCGGTTCCTCTACCGACCACTAGAGGCTGCAGTTCCTCTACTGACCACTAGAGACTGCAGTTCCTCTACCGACCACTAGAGGCTGCAGTTCCTCTACTGACCACTAGAGACTGCAGTTCCTCTACTGACCACTAGAGGCTGCGGTTCCTCTACCGACCACTAGAGGCTGCAGTTCCTCTACTGACCACTAGAGACTGCAGTTCCTCTACTGACCACTAGAGGCTGCAGTTCCTCTACTGACCACTAGAGGCTGTAGTTCCTCTACGAAACACTAGAGACTGCAGTTCCTCTAATGACCACTAGAGGCTGCAGTTCCTCTACTGACCACTAGAGGCTGCAGTTCCTCTACTGACCACCAGGGTCATCCAGCACTATCCAACTATCCAGCATTAATAAACATATTTCCAATAGTTTTATTCTAGTTTTATTCTTCATAGACAGATTTCATATCAACGACTGTATGGAACAATCGTCTGGATGAATTTATATGTAACTGTGGATAGTAATATGTTATGATAAAAATAATTTTGAGATAAAAACATATATTCTTATATGACACAAGTTATACAAGTTTATGTAAAAATGTATCAAATGTATAGTCATATCATGTCATGTGAAGATAAAGTAGTACAAAATTAAAATTAAAAAATAAAGTAAAATGAAGTATTAAAAAAAAATCAAAAATCGAATCAAATAAAATATAAAATTAAACTGTAAAAAATGAAATATTATAAAATGTAAATATTAAAAAATAAAATAACAAAAATCACTTTTGGTGTCCTTGGCTGGGTTCCACAGATCTCCTCTGATGGACTGGATGCCTGTCCAGGACGTAGTCCTGAGCTTGGACAGACTGGGACAGACTGGGACAGACTGGGACAGTACATAACGGATGGATAGATTTTTATGAACCTCGAGGACCCAAAGGCCACGGTTGATTGGCTGAACGTCAGCTCATGGAGGATCCTGCTGGAGCTTGATTGGATCTCTTGTTCCAGCTGCGATGGTTGTTTCTGATGCTGCTTCATGACAGAAATGATGTCAGCGAATCAGGGTTAAGCTCATCAGCATCCCAGGACATAGACTGAGCCCAGCGGACCCAAAGGCTCCATCAGTTAACCCGCTTGTGCTGGACTGGAGCTGCACCAGCTCTGCCAGAACTCACTGGGTGGCATCACCAGCGAACGCCACTGACTGGTTCAAGAGACCGAGGGTTCGATTCCCTGTCAGGGTGACCCTCGGGCGAGAAGGACAGTGGACGCTCTGAAACCCCACATCCCCACTGATGAAGAAGCAGCTGCTGGCTGGAGACCGATGAGGAACCGGACCTGTGGGTTCTTCTCAACATGTTGATAATGTGCTGGTTTCTTTGTGTTTGTCTCCAGTAATTTGTTGTATCGTTATCTCCATTACGAGTCACCACGGCGACAGAGCAGAGCCTTTAAATTACAGATGTGACGGGACCGACACTCAACGACGAGTGACGACAACTTTTTTAGGTCAGCTTCACACCGTCTGTCATTAATTAGACAACAGCCGCCGTTGGCTACAGACGTCTGTTTGAAAAACAAAAGAACGAGCTGACAGACCTGCTTTGATGCTCCCCCCCCCCCCCCCCCCGCCCCCCACCGCCACACTTTCACTGAGGGGGGGGTCATCATCTGTCACACAAATGACTTCAGAGGAGCAGAACCAGAGACTGAAGCTCGAGACAAGAGTTCGCTGGTCTGGAGGTGGCTGTGAATGATGTTAGCTTTAGCATGCTAATGTTGAGCATGTAACATTAGCTTAAGCATGCCAAAGTCCATAATGTGACATTAAGTTTAGCATACTAATGTTCATAATGTGACATTAGCTTTAGCATGCTAATGTTCATCATGTAACATTAGCCTTAGCATTCTAATGTTCATCATGTAACATTAGCTTTAGCATGTCAAAGTTCATAATGCGACATTAGCTTTAGTATGCTAATGTTAATCATGTAACATTATTTTTAGCATACTAAAGCCCGTTATGTGACAAATTCCTTAGCATGCGAATGTTCATCATGTAACGTTAGCTTTAGCATGCCAAAGTCCATAATGTGACATTAGCTTTAGCATGCTAATGTTTATCATGTAACATCAGCCTTAGCATTGTAATGTTCATCATGTGACATTAGATTTAGCATGCCAAAGTCCATAATGTGACATTAGCTTTAGCCTGCCAAAGTCCATAATGTGACATTAACTTTAGCATACTAATGTTCATAATGTGACATTAGCTTTAGCATGCTAATGTTCATCATGTAACATTAGCCTTAGCATTCTAATGTTCATCATGTAACATTAGCTTTAGCATGTCAAAGTTCATAATGTGACTTTAGCTTTAGTATGCTAATGTTCATCATGTAACATTAGCCTTAGCATTCTATTGTTCATCATGTAACATTAGCTTTAGCATGTCAAAGTTCATAATGTGACATTAGCTTTAGTATGCTAATGTTAATCATGTAACATTATTTTTAGCATACTAAAGCCCGTTATGTGACAAATTCCTTAGCATGTGAATGTTCATCATGTAACATTAGCTTTAGCATGCCAAAGTCCATAATGTGACATTAGCTTTAGCATGCTAATGTTCATCATGTAACATTAGCCTTAGCATTCTAATGTTCATCATGTGACATTAGCTTTAGCATGCCAAAGTCCATAATATAACATTAGCTTTAGTATGCTAATGTTAATCATGTAACAATAGTTTTAGCATACTAAAGCCCATTATGTGAAAAATTCCTTAGCATGCGAATGTTCATCATGTAACATTAGATTTAGCATGCCAAAGTCCATAATGTGACATTAGCTTTAGCATGCTAATGTTCATGATGTAATATTAGCTTTAGAATGCCAACATTCATGATGTAACATTAACTCTAGCGTGCTAAAGTTTGTGATTAATTTTGGATCATATCTGGACCATGCTAGGCTAGGGTAGGTCAACGCTGGAATGACGTCTATATAGATGGGTGGAGGTCAACGCTGGGATGACGTCTATATAGACAGGTGGAGGTAAACGCTGGGATGACCTCTATATAGACAGGTGGAGGTCAACGCTGGGATGACGTCTATATAGACGGGTGGAGGTCAACGCTGGGATGACGTCTATATAGACGGGTGGAGGTCAACGCTGGGATGACGTCTATATAGACAGGTGGGGTCAACGCTGGGATGACTCTATATAGACAGGTGGAGGTCAACGCTTGGGATGACGTCTATATAGACGGGTGGAGGTCAACGCTGGGATGACGTCTATATAGACGGGTGGAGGTCAACGCTGGGATGACGTCTATATAGACGGGTGGAGGTCAACGCTGGGATGACGTCTATATAGACAGGTGGAGGTAAACGCTGGGATGACCTCTATATAGACAGGTGGAGGTCAACGCTGGGATGACGTCTATAAAGACAGGTGGAGGTCAACGCTGGGATGACGTCTATATAGACAGCTCGAGGTCAACGCTGGGATGACGTCTATAGAGACAGGTGGAGGTCAACGTTGGGATGACGTCTATATAGACAGATGGAGGTCAACGTTGGGATGACGTCTATATCGAAAGGTGGAGGTCAACGCTGGGATGACGTCTATATAGACGGGTGGAGGTCAACGCTGGGATGACGTCTATATAGACGGGTGGAGGTCAACGCTGGGATGACGTCTATATAGACGGGTGGAGGTCAACGCTGGGATGACATCTATATAGACGGGTGGAGGTCAACGCTGGGATGACGTCTATAGAGACGGGTGGAGGTCAACGCTGGGATGACGTCTATATAGACAGGTGGAGGTCAACGTTGGGATGACGTCTATAGAGACGGGTGGAGGTCAACGTTGGGATGACGTCTATATAGACAGGTGGAGGTCAACGCTGGGATGACGTCTATATAGACGGGTGGAGGTCAACGCTGGGATGACGTCTATATAGACAGGTGGAGGTCAACGTTGGGATGACGTCTATAGAGACGGGTGGAGGTCAACGCTGGGATGACGTCTATTTAGACAGGTGGAGGTCAACGTTGGGATGACGTCTATAGAGACGGGTGGAGGTCAACGCTGGGATGACGTCTATATAGACGGGTGGAGGTCAACGCTGGGATGACGTCTATATAGACAGGTGGAGGTAAACGCTGGGATGACATCTATATAGACAGGTGGAGGTCAACGCTGGGATGACGTCTATATAGACGGGTGGAGGTCAACGCTGGGATGACGTCTATATAGACGGGTGGAGGTCAACGCTGGGATGACGTCTATATAGACGGGTGGAGGAGGTCAACGCTGGGATGAACGTCTATATAGACAGGTGGAGGTCAACGCTGGGATGACCTCTATATAGACAGGTGGAGGTCAACGCTGGGATGACGTCTATAAAGACAGGTGGAGGTCAACGCTGGGATGACGTCTATATAGACAGGCTCGAGGTCAACGCTGGGATGACGTCTATATAGACAGGTGGAGGTCAACGTTGGGATGACGTCTATATAGACAGGTGGAGGTCAACGCTGGGATGACGTCTATATAGACAGGTGGAGGTCAACGCTGGGATGACGTCTATATAGACAGGTGGAGGTCAACGCTGGGATGACGTCTATATAGAGGGTGGAGGCAACGCTGGGATGACGTCTATATAGACGGGTGGAGGTCAACGCTGGGATGACGTCTATATAGACGGGTGGAGGTCAACGCTGGGATGACGTCTATATAGACAGGGTGGAGGTCAACGCTGGGATGACGTCTATATAGACGGTGGAGGTCAACGCTGGGATGACGTCTATATAGACAGGTGGAGGTCAACGTTGGGATGACGTCTATATAGACGGGTGGAGGTCAACGCTGGGATGACGTCTATATAGACAGGTGGAGGTCAACGCTGGGATGACGTCTATATAGACAGGTGGAGGTCAACGTTGGGATGACGTCTATAGAGACGGGTGGAGGTCAACGCTGGGATGACGTCTATATAGACAGTGGAGGTCAACGTGGGATATCTATAGACAGGTGGAGGTCAACGTTGGGATGACGTCTATATAGACAGGTGGAGGTCAACGTTGAGATGACGTCTATATAGACAGATGGAGGTCAACGTTGGGATGACGTCTATATAGACAGGTGGAGGTCAACGTTGAGATGACGTCTATATAGACAGATGGAGGTCAACGTTGGGATGACGTCTATATAGACAGGTGGAGGTCAATGCTGGGATGACGTCTATATAGACGGGTGGAGGTCAACGCTGGGATGACGTCTATATAGACAGGTGGAGGTCAACGTTGGGATGACGTCTATAGAGACAGGTGGAGGTCAACGCTGGGATGACGTCTATATAGACGGGTGGAGGTCAACGTTGGGATGACGTCTATATAGACGGGTGGAGGTCAACGCTGGGATGACGTCTATATAGACGGGTGGAGGTCAACGCTGGGATGACGTCTATATAGACGGGTGGAGGTCAACGCTGGGATGACGTCTATATAGACGGGTGGAGGTCAACGCTGGGATGACGTCTATATAGACAGGTGGAGGTCAACGCTGGGATGACGTCTATATAGACAGGTGGAGGTCAACGCTGGGATGACGTCTATATAGACGGGTGGAGGACAACGCTGGGAGGACGTCTATATAGACAGGTGGAGGTCAACGCTGCGATGACGTCTATATAGACGGGTGGAGGTCAACGCTGCGATGACGTCTATATAGACAGGTGGAGGTCAACGCTGGGATGACGTCTATATAGACAGGTGGAGGTCAACGCTGGGATGACGTCTATATAGACAGGTGGAGGTCGAAGGTGGGACGAAGTCTATATAGACGGGTGGAGGTCAATACTGTAATATGTTTCTGCTGTCCAGCTGGACTCACTGCGGTGCTCCTAGTGGTCAGTAGAAGAACTCCATCTTTCTTCACTTCCTGATGTTTGACGTCGTCCTGCAGGACACAAAGTGTCAGAATAAAAAGCCAAAGTCCTGAAGGACATCTCAAAGCGGAGATCCCAGCAGACGTCCCTCCTCCTCGTCCTCACCTTCATCGCTGGTTTCTGAAGCTCAGTGACGGACAGATGAAGGAGGAGGACTACAGCGGTATCTCAGGCTCAGGTTTCCTTCCTCTCTTCTACGACCTCCTGCCCTCTCTCACCACCGTGGCCCCGCCCCCTCGCCGCTGTGGAGGCCGGCGTCTCCATCTGCCGCCTCTGCAGGCCGTCTCAACAGGACCGGGTTCCAGAGGCAGATAATCGTGGCCTGTGTTCTGGGACGCTCTCGTCCCCGGCAGGCAGATGGTTCTGAGGGTGGATATGTGATCCTCACTCTGCAGGTCAGAGGTCAGAGGTCAGCAAATCAGGGTCAAGTTGGAGTTCAGACCCCCCCCCCCACCCCCCCCCCCCACCCCCCACCCCGCCGTCTCCTCTTTCATCTCCCACGCTCCACAAAACATGGACGTCATTCTAAAAGAGGACATTCCTGGAGACCTGGTCCACAGGAACCCGGTCAGGTGTCGGGTTTGTCCAGATCAGCTGGTCATCAGCAACTAGACCAGTTCCGATCTGGACCTGAATCCCTGCAGGACGCCTGAGCTCAGACCCTCCAGGTTCTAGTCCAGACCCGGGTCTGAGGACCCAGGGTTCCGTCTGATCCGGTGGTTCAGAACAACTGGGCGTGGACCGGTCATGACCCCCAGACCTCTGAGATCCCCCAGACCTCCAAGACTCCCCAGACACCTGGAATCCAGATGAGCTATGGAGCAGAGACCGGGTCTAGGACCATGAAAGTTCTGAATCAGGGTTGGATGAACCCTGATGAGCTGCTCTGGAGCTTTTTGAGGAGTCTGAACACCGGTTTCAGGTCCAGTTTCCTGCCACATCTACTGAACTCTAGAGGGTGATAGACCTGGATGTCTGGACTGAGTCTCAGGACAGACCGGACCAGGACGGGCAGAGATGTCTGAGGACTTTTAAAGGCTCCGGATTCTGCTTATCTGATACTGGCTTCGAAGAGAAACATCATCAGACACGGTGCTCACAGGGGCTCACAGGAAGTAGAGGATTCAAGCAGCTACCAGAACCGCAGCGTTCTGGATCAGCTAATCCTCATAAACGGTGCAAGAAGAACTGGAGATCCACAGGCCGGCTGCTCATGTTTATGACCCCCCCATCTTTATTTGGTTTTAAAGAAGTAGGGACCTAACCCTAACCCCCCCACCCGCCCCAAATGCCGCCTCCTCGTTGGTGACCCAGATGCAGGTGGATGGAGGACACTGGCTGGTAGACAGACTCACCTTTTCTGAGGTGTGAAGTGGCTTGGATGAGGTGTAAACATGCCCCCCCCCTCCCCCCAGGGGTGGGTGGACTGGGAGGTCTGGGAGGGTGGTGGTCTGGGGACTCGATGTTCCTCGCAGCAAACGGCCGCAGTAGCTCTCCATTAATTGGTCACTTGGGCCTCCAATTAAGACCGCGGCTGAAAAGGTGACTGGGGAGAAAAACAAGGCCAACAGAGTTCATTAAGAGGATGGAGGCGGAGCTCCTGGGAGACCAGACCTGGGAGACCAGACCTGGGAGACCAGACCAGACTGGGACGCCCATCCATGAGTCAGCAGCAGCACATGGTCCCGCCCACGTCTCCGTGTTCACACGGTTAGTTACCAGCAGATGGACACGAGAAGGTCACACAGATGTGTCATTGGGTGAGTCATGGTATCAGGCTAACCCCTAACCCTAACCCTAACCCCTAACCCTAACCTCTAACCCCTAACTCCTGACCCCAACCCTAACCCCCTAACCCTAACCCTAACCTCTAACCCCTAACCCTAACCTCTAACCCCTAACTCCTGACCCCAACCCTAACCCCTAACCCTAACCCTAACCCTAACCCTAACCTCTAACCCCTAACCCTAACCCTAACCCTAACCCTAACCCTGACCTAACCCTAAACCCCTAACCCCCTAACCCCTAACCCTAACCCTAACCCCCCCCCTAACCCCTAACCCTAACCCTAACCCCCCTAACCCTAACCCTAACCCTAACCCCTAACCCCTAACCCTAACCCTAACCCCCTAACCCCCCCTAACCCTAAACCCCCCTAACCCTAACCCCTAACCCTAACCCCTAACCCTAACCCTAACCTCTAACCCTAACCCTAACCCCTAACCCCTAACCCCCCAACCCCCTAACCCCTAACCCTAACCCAACCTCTAACCCCTAACCTAAACCCTAACCCTAACCCCTAACCCTAACCCCTAACAACCCTAACCCCAAACCCTACCCGAACCTAACCCCTAACCCTAACCCCGAACCCTAACCCCTAACCCCTAACCCCTAAACCCTAACCTAACCTAACCCCTAACCCCTAACCCTAACCCCCACTAACCCTAACCAACCCCTAAACCTAACCTAACCCTAACCTCTAACCCTAACCCTAACCCCTAACCCCCCTAACCCTAACCCTAACCCTAACCCTAACCTCTAACCTTTAACCCCTAACCCCTAACCCTAACCTCTAACCTTTAACCCCTAACCCCTAACCCTAACCCCTAACCCCTAACCCTAACCTTTAACCCCTAACCCCTAACCACTGAGCCAAAAATGAAGACGTAAAAATAAAAACACCACATGGGTAATCCTAAAAACCTTCCTGCTTCCAGATGATCCTATGGCGTTCCACAGGGTTCAGTTCTGGGACCAATCATTTCCGCTTTATACATGTTGCCCTTGGGAAAAATTATCCAGAGCCACGGCATAAACTTTCATTGCTACGCTGATGATACGCAGCTGTACTTATCTATGAAACCAGAGGAAACAAAACCTTTGACTAAACTTCAAAGGTGTCTTAATGACATTAAGTCCTGCATGTCCTCTAACTTAGAGACAATTGACATTGTAACAGACGCTATACAAATAAAGTTGAATTGAATTGAACTGATTCCAGCTCTTTCAGGATCTCCATCAGAGCTTTTCTGGATCATTCTTCCAGGACTGGTCCAGCTCAAACATCTCAGGTGTGCAGTATGAACAGACATCTCTGTGACGTCATGGTGATGTCATGGTGATGTCATGGCGTCGGCTTCTGCAGCTCTGAGCCGATTATTTCACCGTGATGAAAACTAAAACTACATAGAGGACAGAGCTCCAGCGTTCAGGAGACACTTCCTGTTCCTGCAGAGACGTCGGCGCCTCACCTGCTCTTATTTATTTATTTATTTCCATCAGGTGACAGGAGCCGGCGCCTGTAATGGAAAACAGAGGAAGTGTTAATATTTGAAAAGGTCGAGTGTTTCCTGGAGTGTTTGGTGTCTGAAGGATGATCCTCAGGGAAGCAGAACCGAACAAAGACGGAGGAGGCGGACATGTCGGCTGTCTTCATCTGCTCCATGTTTCATGTTTGTTCACTCATTCATGTTTAATGCTGCTCATAAATGTGCCATTAGTGGCCTCCTGGTGGCGCTCCGCTCCGGTGACTGCAGAACCGCCAGAACTATTTACCCCCCGTTTGCTGTTTGACATGTTTCACATAATCAAATACGTTTTAATATCAGAGAAAGAAAACCTGAATAAATACAAAAAAAAAAGGTTTTATATGATGAGATGATTATTGAGGGTAAAAGACTGTTTGGACCCAGTTCTGGTTCTGGTCTCGGTTCCCTGCACTGCTCCAACACTCTCAGAGCATGTGTCATGAATCCCTCACATCTGGTCCAAACTGGTGCCACATCTGGTCCGGACTGGTGCCACATCTGGTCCCATCTGTGGTACCACATCTGGTCCAGACAGTGGTGCCACATCTGGTCCAAACTGGTGCCACATCTGGTCCAAACTGGTGCCACATCTGGTCCACACTGGTGCCACATCTGGTTCAAACTGGTACCACATCTGGTCCAAACTGGTGCCATATCTGGTCCGATCTGTGGGGCCACATCTGGTCCAGACCGTGGTGCCACATCTGGTCTAGTCTGTGGGGCCACATCTGGTCCGGACTGTGGGGCCACATCTGGTCCGGACCGTGGGGCCACATCTGCTCCAGACCGTGGTGCCACATCTGGTCCAAACTGCTGCCACATCTGCTCCAGACCGTGGTGCCACATCTGGTCCAAACTGGTGCCACATCTGGTCCGGACTGGTGCCACATCTGGTCCAAACTGATGCTACATCTGGTCCAAACTGGTGCCACATCTGGTCCAAACTGGTGCCACATCTGGTCCAAACTGGTGCCATATCTGGTCCAAACTGGTGCCATATCTGGTCCAAACTGGTGCCACATCTGGTCCGGACTGGTGCCACATCTGGTCCAAACTGGTGCCATATCTGGTCCGATCTGTGGTACCACATCTGGTCCAGACAGTGGTGCCACATCTGGTCCGGACTGGTACCACATCTGGTCCGGACTGTGGTGCCACATCTGGTCCAATCTGGTGCCACATCTGGTCCGGACCGTGGTGCCACATCTGGTCCAGTCTGTGGTACCACATCTGGTCCAGACAGTGGTGCCACATCTGGTCCAGACAGTGGTGCCACATCTGGTCCAAACTGGTGCCACATCTGGTCCGGACCGTGGTGCCACATCTGGTCCAGTCTGTGGTACCACATCTGGTCCGGACCGTGGTGCCACATCTGGTCCAGTCTGTGGTACCACATCTGGTCCAGACAGTGGTGCCACATCTGGTCCAAACTGGTGCCACATCTGGTCCGGACTGTGGTGCCACATCTGGTCCAGACTGTGGCGCCACATCTGGTCTGGACCGTGGTGCCACATCTGGTCCAGTCTGTGGGGCCACATCTGGTCTGGACCGTGGTGCCACATCTGGTCCAGACTATGGCGCCACATCTGGTCCGGACTGTGGGGCCACATCTGGTCTGGACCACGGGGCCACATCTGGTCTGGACCGTGGTGCCACATCTGGTCCAGACTGTGGCGCCACATCTGGTCTGGACCGTGGTGCCACATCTGGTCCAGTCTGTGGCGCCACATCTGGTCTGGACCGTGGTGCCACATCTGGTCCAGTCTGTGGGGCCACATCTGGTCCAGTCTGTGGGGCCACATCTGGTCCAAACTGGTGCCACATCTGGTCCGGACTGTGGTGCCACATCTGGTCCAGTCTGTGGTGCCACATTTGTTCCATCTCAGACTGTTTTCCAGATGTGCTCCCATCTACTTTAACTCTTTTTCTCCCAGTCGATCGCTGAGTCACATGACATCGTCATCACTACGCACTAATCCAGTCCAGGGATTTCTGATCAACCAACCAGCTAACTGGTCAATCATCTCGCCAACCAACTAGTCAACCAGTAATGAGCCAATTGCTCAACTAACCAAATAATTTGCTCATCCAACTAACTAATCAACCGATCAGCTAATCATTCAACCAATAAAAAGTTTCAACTCACTAATCACCAAGTTTACCTGGTTTAGCAGGAACCTGGAGTCCAGGACAGATCTGCACCTGCTGTCAGGTGCGGGGGTAGAGGGGTCAGGGGTCAGGGTTAGCATGAACTCTGACCTCCAGCAGGTTGCACCTGTGCAGTGGGAGGAGCTACTAACTGGGACAACCAGCTCAGCTCTGCGGCTCCTGTTTGCGTCTGGTTAGCTGTTGTTGCATCATGTCCATGGATGCTAACGGAGCACATTCATGTCGGCGCTTGTTGTGATGCAACCCCCCCCCCCCCCCCCCCCCGGCTCTGGTGCTGATGCAGCCATGCCGGCCGCCGTTATTACCGCTCAGTCTAATTACATCCTCTCTGTGTCCGTTGTTCTTTTAGCGTGTTTACGTGTGGATGCGCTGCTCGTTTGTGTCCAAAGTGTCCTCAGAGACCAATCCGCTGCCTCTCAACTTTAATGAAGGCCCCAAAGAGGACAGAGGACGGGGGGGGACGCCATCATTCCGGCCCCTGAGGTCAGTGAGAGGGTTTTAATTGGTCGACAGGGTTGTAAAATCATCTCCCAACTGTTTGGATTTTAACGTCCAACAATGAGAGAGAGAATGATTCTGGTTCTGGTCCAGATGTTCTGGTCCAGATGTTCGGTCAACAGCTGCTGTTCTGATAAAACACGGTGGTGAAGGTGATTCAACGTGACAAACAGACAGCTGTCCATCTTCACAGGAGTGGACATGTCAACAGATTTAGATCAGCCCTGAGACTGAGGTCACTTTAAAAAGAAACTTCAGACCCATCTTCTAAATTTACCGTTTAAATTACCTGATATAAGTTACTGGATCTGTGGCTCTCATGGCCTAGTGGTCTATAAAGGAACTGCAGCCTCTAGTGGTCGGTAGAGGAACTGCAGCCTCTAGTGGTCAGTAGAGGAACTGCAGCCTCTAGTGGTCAGTAGAGGAACTGCAGCCTCTGGTGGTCGATGGAGGAACTGCAGCCTCTAGTGGTCAGTAGAGGAACTGCAGCCTCTAGTGGTCAGTAGAGGAACTGCAGCCTCTAGTGGTCAGTAGAGGAACTGCAACCTCTAGTGGTCGGTAGAGGAACTGCAGCCTCTGGTGGTCGATGGAGGAACTGCAGCCTCTAGTGGTCAGTAGAGGAACTGCAGCCTCTAGTGGTCAGTAGAGGAACTGCAGCCTCTAGTGGTCAGTAGAGGAAGGGTTCTTCAGCGGTTCTTCAGTGGTTCTTAAATGTTTTTTTAGTGGTTCTTCAGAAGTTCTTTAGTGGTTCTTCAGACGTTCTTCAGTGGTTCTTCAGTGGTTCTTCAGCAGTTCCTCAGCTGTTCTACAGAAGTTCTTCAGTGGTTCTTCAGTGGTTCTTCAGCAGTTCCTCAGTGGTTCTACAGAGGTTCTTCAGGGGTTTTTCAGTGGTTCTTTAATGGTTTTTCAGCTGTTCTTCAGCAGTTCTTCAGAGGTTCTTCAAATGTCCTCTGGTTGTGAGAACATGACGGTTTGATCTGGAGGAGCAGCTTAGATGAGGTAGTGGGTCGGATGAGGCCTGCAGGTCTTCAGCTTCATACCTGGGTTTCATCTGCTGAAATGACCCTAAAATGTCTTTAGGATTCGTAGAAACCCAGATAACTTCATGTTTCTGATGAATAAATGATGAGGACCAGAACTGCATCTCAGATCAGAGAATCTGAAGTTAAACATTCATTAGGTTGGTTCACATCTGAGACCTGAACCTCCATGTGGTTATCAGGCCCCGGGGAGCCTGTTTACAGGCCACACAACCGGCTCAAACCGGTTTTCCTCTTTTAATTACCGCCCATCAGCGGCGGCGGCGGCGGTCCAGACGGATCCAACTCTCCTCTCGGTTGTTGTTTATCTGAGAATGTGGGACACGCAGAGGTTTTAGAAACGAGGATGTTTTTATCGCTGAACCGCTAGTTAGTCGTAACCGCTAACCAGCGGTAACCGCTAGTAACCGCTAACCGCTAACCAGGTCAGAGTCTGAACCAGAGCTGAGGACTCTCAGACGGTCCCTCCAGGAGACCAGCTGTCCTCTGCATGTCCACCTCAGGACGTCCTCCTGCTGACGTCGTCCCCCGACACTGAAGAGCATCTTTAGATCTTTAGATCTTTAGATCTTTAGATCCTGATAAAACTGTTTCAGTAAAAAACAGGTTCCAGGAACCACAGACCGTAAAAAAGAACTGGACAAACCCAGATGTTTCATCAGCTGTCGTTAATTACTAGCTTTCACATGAAACAACGACTTCAACTTCTAAAACTAGACTTCAGTTGTAAAATGGCGACTCTCGTAACAGGACGGCTCAGAGGTCAGAGGTCAGAGGGGGAGGGGCCAGAGGAGTCTACCTGTGCTGCCCCCTGCTGGACGCAGGTCCGCCTTTGATCTTTAAACTGAAACTAAAGGAACGTTTATTCTGTTTGTTTCTGATCATTGATGCTGTTTTTATTAAAGTGACTGTAACAGGATCAATAGGCGGTAAAAACCTTCACCACAACATTGTTCTGCGGCCCCCGGCGGGGGGGGTGGGGGGCGGGGGGGGGCGTCGCCCGGGGGCCGCCCGCCGGCCCTCGCCTCCTCCTCCCGCTGCAGCGGTCCGGGGGAGGGGCAGGGGGGGGGCGTCGCCCGGGGCCAGTCTACAGCCGGACCCTGTCGTCCGGGACGCCCCCCCCCCCCCCCCCCCCCCGCCCCCCCGGCTGCAGCAGCGACATGAAAGCAGATTAAAGGAGCTTTTAACCTCCGACTGCAGAGACGCCGCGACGCGTCTGAAATAATTCATGGAGCTCTGGGAACTCTGGGAACTCTGGGGGAGTTCAGGGAGCTCCAGTTACACTCTGCTGCTCATCTGAGTCCGTGTTTGTCCAAACCAGACGTGTCAAACTGCAGACCCCCCCCCCACCTTCATCTGGGGTCTGATCAGGACTCAGACTGGTTCAGGTTCAGACGTCCATGAAGCTTCTTTCATGTTACAGCCTTAAAAACATGTTTTTATTCACATTAAACTGAAAATTTGATTTAAAAACAATAATAATAATAAGGACTTTTGATTTAAAAACATGTTTTTATTCACATAAAACTGAAAATATTTGATTTAAAAAATAATAATAATAATAAGGACTTTTGATTTAAAAACAGGTTTTTATTCACATAAAACTGAAAATTTGATTTAAAAACAATAATAATATTAAAAACTTTTAATTTAAAAACAGGCTTTTTGTAGGATAATTTGACTTTTGATTAATCCAAACTTTTTAAAAACTTTATTTTGTAAAATTTTTAACTTTTTATCCTAAAATAACCATAAAATTACAAAATTTCATAAAACAGATTTTTTGTTGAAAAAGAACTTTAAAGGAAAAACCTATTTGACGTTGCTCAGATTTATAAATGAAGATGATACGACGGAGTATTAGGGCCTAAAAAAGAATTGTGGACAATGATTTTCTTTTTCATTCCTCACTTAGAGAATAAAGACAAAACGTCGAGAATAAAGTCGAAACCACCGGGGACCCCTGAAACCACCGGGGACCCCTGAAACACCGGGGACCCCTGAAACACTGGGGACCCCTGAAACACCGGGGACCCCTGAAACCACCGGGGAACCCTGAAAACACCGGGGTCCCTGCTGGAGGTCTAATATTCCTGATTATATCAAATAAATAATATTCTTTGTGGGTTTAATATTTTCTGATTGTTATTTTGTTTAAACGTTTACAAGAAAAACATTTATTTCTACCAAAGTTGTGATTTTATAGTTTGAGATTTTATGAAAGAAAAAGTTATTTTTACAAAAAAGTTGCAATATTCTGAAATTAGTTATTTTAGCAAAAAGTCATAATTTTATATTTTTTAGAGTTTCTGTTTTTTTATGACAATCAGAATGAATATTAAGTTATAAAATGTGTTTTTATGACAAAATGTGATTAAAGTACATAAAACAGTCGTTGATGCGTCTGGAACTAACGAAGACGGCTGAATTATCCCTTTAATTACTGATTTTAATCTAATTACCGCCTCGTTCCTGAACATGAAGGATTTATTTTCACTAATCAGCTGAAACGATTCTTCGCTTTATTTCAAAAAGTCACAAAAACCTTCAGAATTTACTGCAAATGTTCTTCAGAAAATGTTGAATATTGATTTTTTAAAATTTTTTACAAAAAACATTTGAGTATCTGTGATCTTAGTAGAAATAAATGACTAATTAATATTTGATGATGTCACATAATCTTTTCTCTTCTGTTGTATCGTTATATTTATATTATCATCTTATATTATATTATGTGATTCAGTGTCGTTTTCTCTCCAACTCTGCTGTAAATTCTTTGTTTTTCAGTGTTTCACCTGCTGATCACCTGCTGCTCACCTGCTGGATCAGAGGCCTCCCGCCCAGAAAACCTCGTCCAAACTTCCAGCTCACATCACCTGCCAATCAAACTCCTGGATGAGAGGGAGCCGTTAGCCCCGCCCCCCTCCAGGTGTGTTAGTTCCGGCACATTTGCAGGTTGTGCTCGCGAGTGAACATTAGAAAGCAGCGGGTCGCTGGCGTCCACGTCGGCGGCTTCTTCCCGCTGTTTCTAATCTGCAGAAGAACCGGGCGGCCATTTTGAGTCCCAGCAGGAGGAGAATGTTGAACACCTGGATACCTGCAGATGTTTAACTGCTGCAACGCTTCACTTTCTGGGACTGAGACGAGGAAAATGGACCAGTGTCCTCTGATGTGGGTTTGTTCACTGATGGAGGACTGAAAAGATCAGGTAGATCAGGTGATGAGGTAGATCAGGTGATCTGGTAGATCGGGTGATCTGGTAGATCGGGTGATCTGGTGATCTAGTAGATCGGGTAATCAGGAAGATCAGGTGATCAGGAAGATCAGGTGATCTGGTAGATCGGGTAATCAGGAAGATCAGGTGATCTGGTAGATCAGGTGATCTAGTAGATCGGGTAATCAGGAAGATCAGGTGATCTGGTAGATCAGGAAGATCAGGTGATCAGGAAGGTCAGGTGATCTAGTAGATCGGGTAATCAGGTAGATCAGGTGTATCAGGTGATCTGGTAGATCAGGTGATCTGGTAGATCAGGTGATCTGGTAGATCAGGTGATCTGGTAGATCGGGTAATCAGGTAGATCAGGTGATCTGGTAGATCAGGTGATCTAGTAGATCACGTAATCAGGTAGATCAGGTGATCAGGAAGGTCAGGTGATCTGGTAGATCGGGTAATCAGGTGATCTGGTAGATCAGGTGATCTGGTAGATCAGGTAATCAGGTAGATCAGGTGATCAGTAGATCAGGTGCTGTGTTGAACAGGAGGAGAGTGTCGACCAAATCAAAGCTCATCTCATTTCTGGTGGTTTTCATCCAGAACACCTGAAACTCAGGTATTTATTTGGTCGTCTTTGTGGAAAAACAATTCCAGCTGAGACACTTTTCTCTAAAAAAAAACCAAAGCGTGTCTCCAGGTGAACCAGCAGCTCCATCGTGGTTGGTCAAAGCCTCCTAGATGAGTCCAGGACACGTTTCTGATGTCCTACTGCAGACTGGACCTTTGTCCTTGGGACAAAGGACCTTTAAGACATTCTCATTAAAACAATACGGCAACTTTATTTAGTCTTTATTTGAACATTTCTGCCAGAACACAAACGACAGAACTACTGATCAGGTATAAAACTGGGGATTCAGAGAGGAGGACAGACAGGAGGACAGACAGACAGGAGGACAGACAGGCAGGAGGACAGGCAGCAGGGTGGAGGAACAACCAGCTGGGTGTTCATGTGTTGACTTTCTTCCGTCCCCTGGTCTTCAGTCCAGGTGTGGTCTGGGTCCCCACGTCCACAGCTCTGGTTCTGGACTCGGCCCGTTTTGCAGCGCGTGGAACCTTCCGGGTTTTCTGAGCAGCTCTGGGACTTTTCCTCACTCCGTTGACCTCTGTAAGGGGGACAAGCAGCAGATCTGTGAGCTGGTCTGGAGACGTCCTCTACCAGTGTCTTCAACACCTGGAGCGGTGGTTCTGAACCTGAGGTCCATCAAACCCTGGAGGAGTCCAGAACCTCCAACAAGGTTCAGAACCACCGACTCAAGAGTCCGAGCTCCTTCTACATCCAGAGACAAAGACCAGCCCTGATGGATCCAGCTCTCCCTGACCCCTACGGTCCGTCCTGCAGGTGGTGGACCCATGTAGCCCGGCCGGGCCCCATGGGTGAAGCCCCGGCCAACAGGCGCTCCCCAACAAGCCCCTCCCCCAGGCCTGGCTCCAGGGCGGGGCCCTGGTGACCCTAGTCTGGGTGAGGGTCGTTAGAGGTTGGACACCCACCTTTCTTCTTTGAGACTCTCTGCTTCTTCACGGGGCTTCCCTCTGTCCCCCCCTCCTCTGATTTCTCCGTCTTCTTTCTTTTGGTCGTCTTCTGGAGGGAAAAGAAAATATTAACAGATCTGGTTTTAAATTACGAATGTGGCGTTGATGAGACTGAAACAGGGCTGGACCACCCTCTAGTTCCTTGTCTACGGTGGTGTTCCCTCTAGTTCCTGGTCTACGGTGGTGTTCCCTCTAGTTCCTGGTCTACGGGGGTGTTCCCTCTAGTTCCTGGTCTATGGTGGTGTTCCCTCTAGTTCCTGGTCTACGGTGGTGTTCCCTCTACTTCCTGGTCTACGGCGGTGTTCCCTCTAGTTCCTGGTCTACGGGGGTGTTCCCTCTAGTTCCTGGTCTATGGTGGTGTTCCCTCTAGTTCCTGGTCTACGGTGGTTCCCTTAGTTCCTCTATGGGTTTCGTACTGTTCCCTCTAGTTCCTGGTCTATGGTGGTGTTCCCTCTAGTTCCTGGTCTATGGCGGTGTTCCTTCTAGTTCCTGATCTACGGTGGTGTCCTTCTAGTTCCTGGTCTACGGTGGTGTTCCCTCTTGTTCCTGGTCTATGGCGGTGTTCCTTCTAGTTCCTGATCTACGGTGGTGTCCTGTCTACGGTGGTGTTCCCTCTAGTTCCTGGTCTACGGTGGTGTTCCCTCTAGTTCCTGGTCTACGGTGGTGTTCCCTCTAGTTCCTGGTCTACGGTGGTGTTCCCTCTAGTTCCTGGTCTATGGTGGTGTTCCCTCTAGTTCCTGTTCTACGGTGGTGTTCCCTCTAGTACCTGTTCTACGGTGGTGTTCCCTCTAGTTCCTGGTCTATGGCGGTGTTCCTTCTAATTCCTGGTCTACGGTGGTGTTCCCTCTAGTTCCTGGTCTACGGTGGTGGTCCCTCTAGTCCCTGGTCTACGGCAGTGTCCCCTCTAGTTCCTGGTCTACGGCAGTGTTCCCTCTAGTTCCTGGTCTACGGCAGTGTTCCCTCTAGTTCCTGGTCTACGGCAGTGTTCCCTCTAGTTCCTGGTCTATGGCAGTGTTCCCTCTAGTTCCTGGTCTACAGTGGTGTTCCCTCTAGTTCCTGGTCTAAGGTGGTGTTCCCTCTAGTCCCTGGTCTACGATGGTGTTCCATCTAGTTCCTGGTCTACGCTGGTGTTCCCTCTAGTCCCTGGTCTACGGTGGTGTTCTCTCTAGTCCCTGGTCTACGGTGGTGTTCCCTCTAGTTCCTGGTCTACAGTGGTGTTCCCTCTAGTTCCTGGTCTACGGTGGTGTTCCTTCTAGTTCCTGGTCTACGGTGGTGTTCCCCTCTAGTTCCTGGTCTACGGTGGTGTTCCCTCTAGTTCCTGGTCTACGGTGGTGTTCCCTCTAGTTCCTGGTCTACGGTGTTCTTCTAGTTCCTCTTGTTTCTGGTCTACGTGGTCCTGTCCCTAATTTCCTGGTCACGGTGGTGTTCCTCTGTTCCTCGGTGGTTTCTCTAGTTCCTGGTCTACGTTCCTTCTAGTTCCTGTCTACGGTGTGTCTAGTCCTGGTCTACGGTGTGTTCCCCTAGTTCCTGGTCTACGGTGGTGTTCCCTCTAGTTCCTGGTCTACGGTGGTGTTTCTTCTAGTTCCTGGTCTACGGTGGTGTTCCCCTTTAGTTCCTGGTCTAACGGTGGTGTTCCTCTAGTTCCTGGTCTACGGTGTGGTTCCCTCTGTACCTTTCCTGTCTACGGTGGTGTTCTTCTAGTTCCTGTCTACGGTGGGTGTTCCCTCTATTCCTGGTCTACGGTGGTGTTCCCTCTAGTTCCTCTCTACGGTGGTGTTCCCTCTAGTTCCTGGTCTACGTGTGTTCCTCTAGTCCCTGGTCTACGGGGTGTTCCCTCTAGTTCCTGGTCTACGGTGGTGTTCCCTCTAGTTCCTGGTCTACGGTGGTGTTCCCCTTCTAGTTCCTGGTCTACGGTGGTGTTCCCTCTAGTTCCTGGTCTACGGTGGTGTTCCCTCTAGTTCCTGGTCTACCTGGTGTTCCCTCTAGTTCCTTGTCTACGGTGGTGTTTCTTCTAGTTTCTGGTCTACGGTGGTGTTCCCTCTAGTTCCTGGTCTACAGTGGTGTTCCCCTTGTTCCTTGTCTACGGTGGTGTTTCTTCCTGGCTACGGTGGTGTTCCCTCTAGTTCCTGGTCTACGGTGTGGTGTTACGGTGGTGTTCTAGTTCTACGGTGTTCCTTCTACGGTGTGTGTTCCCCTCTTTTCCTTGTCTACGTGGTTTTCTTTCCTTCTAGTTCCTGGTCTACAGTGGTGTTCCTCTAGTTCCTGGTCTACGTGGTTTCCCTCTAGTTCTACGGGTGTTCCCTCTAGTTCCGGCTACGGTGGTGTTCCCTCTAGTTCCGGTCTACGTGGTGTTCCCTCTAGTTCCCCCCTGTCTCTAACTACGGGGTGGTCCCTCTAGTCCCTGGTCTACGGTGTGGGTCCCTCTAGTTCCGGTCTTACGGTGGGGTGTTTCCCTCTAGTTCCTGGTCTATGGTGTTTTCCTTCTAGTTCCTGGTCTAAGGTGTTCCCTCTAGTTCCTGGTCTACGGTGGTGTTCCCTCTAGTTCCTGGTCTACAGTGGTGTTCCTTCTAGTTCCTGGTCTATGCAGTGTTCCCCTAAGTGTCCTGGGTCACGTGGTAGTTCCCTCCGTTCCCTCTATTTCCTGCCTACGGTGGTGTTCCCTCTAGTTTCTGTCCTAACGTGCTGGTGTTCCTCTAGTTCCTGTCTACGGTGGTGTTCCTTCTGTTCCCTGGTCTACGTGGTGTTCCCCTCTAGTTTCCTGGTCGACGGTGGTGTTTCCTTCTAGTTCCTGGTTACGCTGGTGTTCCCTCAGTTCCTCGTCTACAGTGGTGTTCTTGTACTTGTCTCTAGTTTCTGGTCCACGGTGGTGTTCCTTTCTATTTTCCTGGGCTTACGTGGTGTTCCCTCTCGTTCCTGGTCTATACGTTGGTGTCCTTTTCTAGTTCCTGGTTCCCTACTGGTGGTGTTCCCTCTAGTTCCTGGTCTACGGTGGTGTTCCTTCTAGTTCCTGGTCGGGTCGGTCTCTTCATTCACAGCTCAGTCAAGCCAACGCTAACCGCTAAGTAGCCATGAACCATAACCAGCTGTCAATCAAAAGACCACACCCCAAATAATACATGTGTGGTTTATTATCATTTTAGCCATGGACACCAGAACCAACCCTAGTGGTCAGTAGAGGAACTGCAACTTGTCTTAACTGATGAGTTAAATCTGCTTAACGTCCACATATCACAGTCATGTGACCATTTCTTACCTGAGCAGCAGGTGGCGCCGCTCCGTTTTCCAGTGTGAACTCCAGCTGGCCGTCATCTTTGTCCCGGATGTCCTTCAGCCCCCCCTGCAGGATGCAGCGCAGCTTCTCGTACGGCGGCCGGTCCTGGTACCCCAGAGAATTCACCTCCTCCATGAAGCTCCGGATCTCACCTGAGAGGTGAGGATCACCGTCAGAGACGCACCTGCACCACCACCCCGCCTCCTCCTGGAGGGACTCCTCCCTCCTCACAGTTCCCCATCCTAACTGTCCTTCACTTGATCATACTGGATCATACTGGATCACATTGGATCATGCTGGTACATCCGCAGATGTTCACAGGAAAACAGCTACATTCCATCTCTGCTTTAACGGACCGTCACACCTGGACTGAACCATGGTAGTTCGGGTCAGGGCTCCACCTCACCTGGTTGGTCTTTAGAGGAGAAACACCTGGACATGAACTCAGGGATGTTTTCTTGACTCCTGCAACGTGGAAAGTCAAATATCACCATCGGGTGGGCAGATCTGCGCTGTGATTGGCCGGTCCGTGCGTGGGCGTGTGCTGGTCTCACCTGGTCTTGGCGTCTCTGACGTAGGCGGCGTCCTGCAGCCGGTCCTCCCAGGGCAGCCGTCCACACAGCCACTGGACCAGGCAGTAGGACAGGATCTCCAGGTCACCGCGCCTGGAGGCAGCTGGAACCAGACGGCAGCACCGGTCAGCTAACGGACCCAAACACTTCTGGGCCAGTTCTGGACCTGGACCTTCTAGTCCAGAAGCATGTTTGGAGAACACCTGACACAGCATTTCATAGTTCATGCTAACTTCTCCTAGCTTCATCTCCATTAGCTCTGGACCCAGTCTATCTTTTATTTATATCCTTTATTTAACCAGCTAAGAGTCTCATGAGATTAAAATCTCTTTTTCAAGAAAGACCTATCTGGACCCAGTCTACCTGGAGCCAGTCTACCTGGAGCCAGTCTACCTGGACCCAGTCTATCTGGACCCAGTCTACCTGGAGCCAGTCTACCTGGAGCCAGTCTACCTGGATATGGGGTACCATGGACCTGTGAAGGATCTGTGCCCTGAGATGCAGGTCCCTAGTCTACCACAGACCACTGACTCAAGTCTACCTGGAGCATCAACTAAGTCAACTAACTCAACCATCTCATCATGTCAACTAACTCAACCATCTCAACTAAGTCAACAAACTCATCTCAACTATCAACTAAGTCAACTAACTCATCTCAACTATCTCAACTAAGTCAACTAACTCATCTCAACTATCTCAAGTATCTCAACTAACTCATCTCAACTATCTCAACTAAGTCAACTAACTCATCTAAACTATCTCAACTCATCTCAACTATCTCAAGTATCTCAACTAACTCAACTAACTCATCTAACTCCTCTCAACTATCTCAAGTATCTCAACTAACTCATCTCAACTATTTCAACTATCTCAACTAACTCCTCTCAACTAACTCAACTATGTCAACTAACTCCACTCAACTATCTCAACTAACTCATCTGAGTCAACTATCTCAACTAACTCAACTAACTCATCTCAACTAACTCAACTATCTCAACTAACTCCTCTCAACTATCTCAACTACTCATTCCAAACTCAACTAGCATCATTCAATAACTCATCTCAACTATTTCAACTATCTCAACTAACTCCTCTCAACTATCTCAACTCAACTTAGTCAACTAACTCCACTCAACTAAGTCAACTAACTCATCTCAACTACTCACTCAACTCTAACCTAACTCCTCTCAACTCTCAAACTCCTCAACTAAGTCAACTAACTCCTCTCAACTCAACTATCTCAACTCAACTAACTCAACTAACTCACTTCTAGGGGTGCAACAGTACAGGTGGCTCGCGGTACGGTCCGTACTGCGGTTTTTGTGTCACGGTTTCAGTACGGAGCCAGTCTACCTGGAGCCCGTCTACCTGGAGCCCATCTACCTGGAGCCCGTCTACCTGGAGCCCGTCTACCTGGAGCCCGTCTACCTGGAGCCCATCTACCATGAAGCATCAGTTCCAATCAGCTTGGACCTCTGAATGGAGCCCATCATGGGTTCTGAACCCAGTCTACCACTCGGGGCTCAAACAGACCTCAAACTGACTGAAATGCTGTGGCGGGTCCATGTGCTGTTAGAGTGGTCCTGACTGGTATCGGACCAGCGACCAAGGCCCCGCCTCCACACTCACCCACTCCTCTGTGGGCGTCGCTGCTGGTGAACTCGATGGTTCCGTCGTGACATCTTTTCGGATCCTCCTTGTACTCTTTGTGGACCCCGTCAGGTGCGTATCTGTATGCCAGCCCATAATCAACCAGGTAAACCTGCAACACGCAGAACCAGAACAGTTACCCACTTCGGCTCTGGTTTCATCAGTACACCATCCAGAACCTTGCTAACACCAGGGTTTCCAACTTACAAAAAACGGCTAAGTGAAAAGGAAAATGGGCTTCAGTCTCCAGGAAATGGACCAATCAGAAAACACCTGATAACCATCTGCTTATCTATAGAAAAAGCCTTCTGATTCTCAGCCCTTGTTAAAATAAACATATACAGCGGTACCTCTGCTTACGAACTTTTCTACATACGAAATTTTCAGGTTACGAAACGCCTCAAAGGGAAAATATTGCCGCTAGTTACGAAATTTTCAGGATACAGAAATCCAGTAGCGCCTGCTACTCGCAGCTCCAGAGGGTACTGAACGAACAAGCTGTCGGCTCGGTATGCTCGTTTGAAAGCGGTCTGCAGCTGGCTGATGCATTGGCTTCGCTGCTCTAGCATCCCATTGGCTATCGCTTAGCATCTTCCTGGCATCCCATTGCTTAGCTATCGCTTAGCATCTTCCTGGCTCCCATTTGGCTGTCGCTTAGCATCTTCCTGGCATCCCACTGGCTGTCGCTTAGCATCTTCTTCCCTGGCATCCCATTGGCTATCGCTTAGCATCTTCCTGGCATCCCATTGGCTATCGCTTAGCATCTTCCTGGCATCCCATTGTCTGTATGAGCGTAACCCAGCAACCAGGTAAACAAACATGTTTTTTCTGCATTTATCTGTCTGTGTACAAGATAACTCAAAAATTTCTGGAAGGATTTTGATGAAATTTTCAGGAGTTGTCAGAAATGTGAAAAGGAAGAACTGGTTTCATTTTGGTTCTGATCCGGAAGAAATCCTGGATTCTGGATCACTTTCTAATTTTCGATAATTGTTGCGTTTAGTGTAGGTCTGAGCTCTCTGAGTGCTTTTCTAGTTCCAACATGTATTTCTGACAGGTTTTCATGTCATTACATGTGTTATTTATAATTGATTTAAAAAAATTGACTGGTGGAGATCAGAGCCAGCTAGAAATGGGTCTGATTTACTGCCTCTAATCCTCCTGAATCTGAGGTTAAATCACCAACCAGGGCATCATTTAAATTCTGATCTCACAGAGGAAACTACTACCTCCATTCCTCCTCTAAACATCCTCCGGGGCTCATTTTTAAATCTTCATTTAATAACAACACCACTGATACATTATTAATCTCCAAATTAAATATTTGTCCCCGCCCCCACCTTGTTTGTTCGCTCTGCTGCTGCACACACACACACACACACACACACACACACTCTGCAGGCCTTAATTGTATCTAACGAAGCAGTACAAGTTCGTTAGTCAGAACACAGACTGGTCCTCCTGCCTGTCAACAAACAGAAACACCTGCCGTCAGCGTCTCTGAGCAGGTGACTCACCTGGTTGGGGTCACTGTGGCTCAGCATGAGGTTTGATGCCTTGATGTCGGCGTGAACGTACTCGTGGTCGTGGATGAACTCCAGGATGTCCAGCTAAACGAAGACAAAGACAGATAGCAGTTCTGATACGATGGCAGGAAGAAAGAAAATCCTTCTCCTGGACACCTCCGATGGCCTCTAGCTCAACTAACTCAATCTCAACTAAGTCATCTCACATATCTCAACTAACTCCTCTCCACTAACTCAACTAACTCATCTCAACTAACTCATCTCAACTATCTCAACTAACTTCTCTCCACTAACTCAACTAACATATCTCAACTAACTCATCTCCACTAACTCAACTAACTCATCTCAACTAACTCAACTAACATATCTCAACTAACTCATCTACACTAACTCAACTAACTCATCTCCACTAACTCAACTAACATATCTCAACTAACTCAACTTACGCAACTCAACTATCTCAGCTAACTCATCTCAACTATCATCTAAGTCAACTTACTCATCTCAACTATCTCAACTAACTCCTCTCCACTAACTCAACTAACTCATCTCAACTACCTCAACTAACTCATCTCAACTATCTCAACTAACTCATCTCAACTAAGTCCTCTCTACTAACTCAACTAACTCATCTCAACTACCTCAACTAACTCATCTCAACTAACTCATCTCAACTATCTCAATTAACTCCTCTCCACTAACTCAACTAACTCATCTCAACTACCTCAACTAACTCATCTCAACTATCTCAACTAACTTCTCTCCACTAACTCAACTAACATATCTCAAATAACTCATCTCAACTATCTCAACTCAACTATCTCAACGAACTCATCTAAACTATCTCAAATAACTTAACTAAGTCAACTAACTCCTCTCAACTAACCAGGGGTGTCAACGGGAAATTGGGGGGGCCTCGAGAAAATTTTGAGCACTCTCGAGGTGCTGCTTTATGAGGTATAAAGAAGTTAGATATCAAAAATAAAAGTAGTTGTTGTGAAACAATTAAGTTGCCTATTAAAGGCATAAATTCAGAATGACTAGTGACTCAGTCACTCGTGAACTTCAACGGTAAAACATCACTGACAACAAGATACATGCATCCAAAACTTTAGTAAGCAGTTATAGAAAATGGCATGTTAAATTCAACATGTGTTTTTGATGCCTATAACTCTGAACATTAGCTTTTCTTAATTTTTTTTTAATCACAAAAAGCTCTAAACATTGAATAACTAATACTTCAGGCATGAAAATCCCTCAGCTTCGGCGAAATTTGCCATTTTGAAGTCAAAAAGGGTTCTTTCTTTTCTTTCTTCTAATTTTTTAAATGAGAAATGTCATTTATTACGTGTGCTTCTGGACCGCGGTGTTTTAATGTGTTTAAATCACAACAAAGGGACCCTTTCTGATCGGATAAAAGCAAAGCAGCAGGTATTGATCCCTGATGTTACAGGCTAAACTCCTGAGTGACAGGAAGCGGCCAACCAACCAGACGGAGGCCCAGCTGCAGGACCAGCTTCCTGGAGAAGCTCCGCCCACATTCTTCAAACTTCTTCTGCAGATCTGTGCCCAGTCTGTCGATGACCATGAAGCGATACCTGCGGGACAGACGGACGTCTCCGTTACGATCAGGTAGGGTCAGACGTCTGGTCCACAGAAACGAGGAGGAGTCTCACCTGCTCCCCCCTCTCTCGTGCAGACCGGACCCCCAGTACCGGAGGAAACCCCCAGATGTTTCAGCTTGCGGGTCTTCATCCAGCTCTGAACTGCAGGACAGGAAACAAACTTTTACTCTGAGTAACGGGCTTCAACAGTGAGTCTGAAGTCAGTCTGGGTGCTGCTGCTCAGTGGGAGTGGTGGTGGTGGTGGTGGTGGTGGTGGTGGGGGTGGTGGGGGGGCAGTATGGCCACGAGCTAATCTGCTGCTGGGACAAATATTTACCAACAACTCCAGCTCCCTGCATGAATAAAACATGAGAGGCTGGTTCCTGCTAATATAACAGTTAATTGTCAGGGGAGACTGACATTTGGATTGTTATTATAGAGAACACAGGACCCCCCCCCCCCCACCACCCCCACCACCACCACCACCACCATCACCCTCAGGGGCCCCTGGAGCCTCCACTGCAACGACGTCCTTTTTAATTAAGAAACTTTGCTTCCTTTATTTGCGCTCTGCTGCAGAGATGTTGTCTGTGACGACGGTCACATGACTCACTGAGGTCGGGTTTGGCAGCTCGCATGTAGAAGTGCAGCTCTGAGAACAGCGGTCCGTTGTCACTGGGCTCCTGAGGACGAGACGGGACAGAGTCAGGGACAGCAGGGACAACTGAGACGACTCTGAGACGACAGAGACGACTCTGAGACAACAGAGACGACTGAGACAACTGAGACGACTCTGAGACGACTCTGAGACAACTCTGAGACAACAGACGACTCTGAGACAACTGAGACGACTCTGAGACAAGCTCTTTAAAAAAGGTTGCATCGTGGGTAACAAGCTGAGAGTGAAGGACAGAACTCATTGTTACTGACGTAAATCTACAACGTTACATCTGTTTATGCAGTCGTGAACACCAGGGGGCGACACCTGCTGGTCTGAATCACACCTGAAATAACCAAAACCTGCAGTTCCTCTACCGGCCGCTAGAGGCTGCGGTTCCTCTACCGACCGCTAGAGGCTGCGGTTCCTCTACCGACCGCTAGAGGCTGCACTTCCTCTACTGACCACTAGAGGCTGCAGTTCCTCTAGTGACCACTAGAGGCTGCGGTTCCTCTACCGACCGCTAGAGGCTGCGGTTCCTCTACCGACCGCTAGAGGCTGCGATTCCTCTACCGACCGCTAGAGGCTGCGATTCCTCTACCGACCGCTAGAGGCTGCGGTTCCTCTACCGACCGCTAGAGGCTGCAGTTCCTCTACCGACCGCTAGAGGCTGCAGTTCCTCTACCGACCGCTAGAGGCTGCGGTTCCCACTACAGGCTCCAGTTCCTCTACCGACCACTAGAGGCTGCGGTTCCTCTACCTCTACCGACCGCTAGAGGCTGCAGTTCTCTGATCAACAAACATATTTCCAGTCTGGTCTAGTAAACTGGAGCTCCACCAGAGGACCAGCAGGACCGTCACCAGGTGGTGCTACCTGTGGGCTCCAGTCTGCTCTGGGACGCTAACTCACAGTACTGAACATCTGAAACTGGAACATTTCTGAAGAACTTCTGAAAGGTTGGAACCTTGTTTGATTTCCTAATAAAAAATATGCAATTTGACAGAAAAAAATAAAAAGCTGCCCACTTTTGTCAAAGTCACAATTTTCTAAGATTTTCAATTTTACAGAAAAGCTGCTATTTTATAAAATTCAGTTTTATGACATTGTTGTAATTTTATGCCTAAAGTTGCTAATTAATAACAAAATATATATTAATTTAAATGAAAAAGTTGCTATTGTGTGAAGTTGTAATCTTACAACAAAAATGTGTGATTATACAGCAAAAGTTGTGGATTTAGAACAAAAAGATGTTTCAAAATACAACAATCTGCCCTTTAATGGAAACAGGAAGTTCTGCAGCAGCTGTCCACAGCTGGTTACCATGAGCTAAGCTAAAATAGCTAACCATGATTGACGGCTCCAGTCATGTTGGCTCCGCCCCTTTTATTAAAAGGCAGTACGAGATCAGACGGTAAATTAACCCGACTTTCTGTTCAGCGGGGCGACTCGACACTTCCTGCTTCGTTACCAGAAAGAGGTCATGTGATCCAGGAAACGTTCAGGACGTGTTTGTGACTGCAGTCTTACCACTTTGATGACATACGGAGCATCAGAACCAACGGGTTTGTCGGAGTTCTGGTCCGCTGGGGAGGGACAAACAGAAATGGATCCATGAACAGAGTTCCAGGACCAGAACCAACACAAAGACCAGAAGACATCTGGATGATCCCCGAGACTTCTGGGAAAATATTCTGAGGACTGAACCTTCTAGAAGGTGTGCGTCCCGTTACACCTGGAGTAAAACTAACAGCATGTCAGAGACAATCGGTCAAACACGGTGGTGGTAGTGTGATGCTCTGGAGCATTTAAAAACATTCAAAAACTGCTGAGTCATCTCTGATGATCTGAAACATGCACGTGACAAAACAACATGTCAGCTGTTTGAAGTATTTAATAGACGTCCATCAACGCTTCATCTTCAAATCATGAAGGTACGTAACCTTTCACGACAAAAATGTCTCCGTTTTAATCGTTAAACGTATTTTCAACAGAAACCACATGACCTCATCAGTTACCAGTATCAGTGTGATTAGTTAATTACTGGTTAGTTACTGGTGCTGCTTACCCAGGTAGATGAGGCCGAAGCCCCCCTGGCCGATGGGGGCCCCCAGCTTCCAGGACTTCTTCCCGGTGTCCGTCAGGACCTCTCCAGGTGGAAACTCCGCCGCCAGCTTCCGCTTCGCCGGGGCTCGACCTTTTCCCGCCGCTTTGGCCTTCGGAGGCATCTGAGGAGAACGGACGGAGGCGTTAGTGGAAATGACGTCTGAACGTTTACAGGCCGGCTGGACCTTGGACAATAAGAACCGGTCTCATGTGAGGGTTTAGGGTCAGAGATGACCCGAAACCCCGAACTACAGCAGATTCCTTTCATCTCCTCAGCGTGAAGAAAACAATCCGTCGTTCATCACAAACTGTGAATGTGTGACTTCTCTCTTTCCAGGGTGTGAAAACGCTGCATTTATTCAGTGGACACGACTCGTTCTCATTACAACATGGCCGCCGTAACTGTTTTCCTTTCAAAACTAGATACTTAACATTCATATTATTTAGGGGTGCACGATAACTATCGGGCCGATATCAGGAAATTATGACGTCATCGCGATAACTCTGATATCACGACGAATAGCTCCGATAACATTTATATTTCTGTCAACACAGCAGTGAATGTTATGTTCAAGTGACGTCGGCATAATCAGAAAAACGAATACTCAATCAGGAAAATCAAGAATACCCCCTCATGCTAGAAAACAACTCGTTAACTCGGTCACAATTTTGGTAGTTGCTGACTTTAATTGATATTTGCAGTATTTTCCTCATGTTACACATAAAAAAGAAAAAATAGAAAAGGCTAAAAGAACGACTAACAAACGAGGGAACGTGGGAATTTACGTTACACCTTGAATGCAGCCTGCAGCACAGCGCTGATTCACAACAAACATGGCGGCGTGGGGGGAACTTTGGTTAAAGTTTCAGAAGAAGATAGTTTGGTGGTTATTTGTGACAAATCCTCCGAGTGAATTCTACACACGTGGACAAAATTGTTGGTACCCCTCAGTTAAAGAAGGAAAAACCCACAATTCTCACTGAAATCACTTGAAAACTTACAAAAGTAACAAATAAAAAATGTATTGAAAATCAAATAATCAAAATCAGCCATCACTTTTGAATTGTTGATTAACATAATTATTTAAAAAAACAAAGTAATGAAATAGGCCTGGACAAAAATGATGGTACCTCTATAAAAGATTGAAAACTATTTGACCAGAGTGACATGATTAACTCAGGTGTGTCCTTTAATTGACATCACAGGTGTTTCCAAACTCATAATCAGTCAGTCTGCCTATTTAAAGGCAGACAAGTAGTCACTTTGCTGTTTGGTGAAAAGGTGTGTACCACACTGAACATGGACAACAGAAAGCGAAGGAGAGAATTGTCCCAGGACATCCAAAAAAAAAATTATAGACAAACATCTTAAAGGTAAAGGCTATAAAACCATCTCTAAACAGCTTGAAGTTCCTGAGCCACGGCCCAGTTGTTAGTGATTTCCTTGACTGGTGCAGTAAGTCTTTCCTGGAAATGAATATTTCTAAAACAAAGGACATGATTATTGACTTTCGTAAAAACAGTGCTCCCAACCAAGAGATCACAGTTTTAAAAGGTCAGACAGTGGAGTGTGTCAGCACATACAAATATCTTGGAACTGTCATCGACAACAAACTGAACTTTGAGGCCAACTGTCAGCTTTGAACAAAAAGGGACGCCAGCGCCTGTTTTGCCTGAGAAAAACTGTCACTTTTAACATTGCCAGGACCATGATGATCTTGTTTTATCGTGCTTTTATAGAATCAGTTTATCGTTCTGTCTTGTTTCATGGTTTGGAAATGTGCTTTTAAAAACAAAAACTGTTTAAATCAAATTGTGAAATGGTCAAGCAGCTGATTGGTGAGTCTCAGCTTCATCCAGAATCCCTGTATACTAGACAGTTACAGAGGATAGCTGGTCTATTTTAAAAGACAACTTCACCCTCTTAGAGGTGAGTTTCAGCTGCTCCCATCAGGTCGGAGGTTCATGGTACCTGCTTGTAAAACAAAACGTTACAAAAACAGCTTTGTACCAGCAGCCATCAGTACTATGAACAAGTGAGAGAAACTGCAACATAACTTTGTATTTATGTTTTGTATTGTTTCTTTTTATCTTGTTTCTAAGAAAGGCACATATTTTATTTTTTATCCTTAGATGGTTTGAATATTTTAGTTGTTCTTATCTACTGATGTTTTAAACATATCTTGCTTTTTATTCTGGGCTGTCCTTCTTGTTCTTTTAGCCAAAGCACTGTCGTCACTTTATCTTGTCCTGTGTTGTTGAGTGTATATTTTTGCATAGTTGTGGAATACGAGATGCATCACTCATTGTAAACCAAATTTACCCAAGGGTACAATAAATTAATCTGAATCTGGATCTGAATCTGTGACAACAGTGGCTCATATTATTCAGAAGTTCAAGACCCACGGGACAGTAGCCAACCTCCCTGGACGTGGCCGCAAGAGGACAATTGATGACAAATTGAAGAGACGGATCGTTCGAATTGTATCCAAAGAGCCCAGAACAACCTCCAAAGAAATTAAAGGTGAACTCCAAGGCCAAGGTACATCAGTGTCAGATCGCACCATTCGTCGTGTTTGAGCCAAAGCGGACTTCATGGGAGACGACACCACTGCTGAAAAAAAATCATAAAAAAAGTGAGACTGGAATTTGCAAAAATGCATGTTGACAAGCCACAAAGCTTCTGGGAGAATGTCCTTGGACAGATGAGACCAAACTGGAGCTTTTGGTAAGGCACATCAACTCTATGTTCATAGACTCAAAAACCAAGCATACGAAGAAAAGAACACTGTCCCTACGGTGAAACATGGAGGAGGCTCAGTAATGTTTTGGGGCTGCTTTGCTGCATCTGGCACAGGGTGTCTTGAATGTGTGCAAGGGTAAAATGAAATCTGAAGATATCAAGGCATTTGGAGAGAAATGTGCTGCTAGTGTCAGAAAGCTTGGTCTCAGTCTCAGGTCATGGGTCTTCCAAAAGGACAACGATCCAAAACACACAGCCAAAAACCACCCAAGAATGGCTGAGAGAAAAGCGTTGGACTATTTAAAAGTGGCCTTCCATGAGCCCAGATCTGATCCATTGAACATCTGTGGAAGAGCTGAAACATGCCTTTAGAGGAGACACCCATCAAAACCTGAGACAACTGGAGCAGTTTGCTCATGAGGAGTGGGCCAAAATACCTGTTGACAGCTGCAAACGCTCATTGACAAAATACGAAATCGTTTAATTGCAGTGATTGCCTCAAAAGGTTGTGCAACAAAATATTAAGTTATGGGTACCATCATTTTTGTCCAGCCCTATTTCATTAGTTTTGTTTTTTTAAATAATTATGTTAATAAACAATTCAAAAGGAGGCTGATTTTGATTATTTGATTTTCAATACATTTTTATTTATTGTTACTTTTGTAAGTTTCAAGTGATTTCAGTGAGAATTGTGGGTTTTTCCTTCTTTGACTGAGGGGTACCAACAATTTTGTCCACGTGTGTACGAGGAGGGAAGCACAAGCTTTAATACGTAAAACCTGATCAGCCACCTACAACATAACAATCGCTTCCATGGAGTTTTGAAATCACGCTAACGCGAGCTAATGCTAACTGCGCAAGCCAGCAGCAGTCTCCCCTCTCCCTCATTCCTCTCATCTAAAGCTTTCCATGAGATTAAAAAATAAAAACTACTGAACCTCATTTACTTAATTAAAGGTATTAATTTAATGGAACCACAAGTCAAAATCCTTTAAATGTTAATCTTTTTCAGTTAGTAATTCTAATGCATGTATTTCCATCAGTTCAAGGAGCCTTTATTTTTTATATCAGTCAGTAATGAACCTTATTTAAGTTAATGTGAGATATCAAATAGGTTTGTTTAATAGCTTTATGAAAATGTTTGAGAGGCTTGACAATAGTTTTTCATTGGAAAAAATAAATATCTGTTAATTTAAAGGGTCAAAACTATTTTTGGTTTTGTTCATAGTATTGATGTAATGATCTTAGGTATATGTGTGTGTTATCGGTTATCGGTATCGGCCTTTAGGAGCTGAAAGTTATCGGTATCGGTTTTAAAAAACAGTTATCATGCATCCCTGATACTATTATTTTTTAATGCAAAGAACATTTTTATCAAGTAATGGTTCAGAAATGTGTCAAACGTTATTCTCGATGCATTTAACTGAAGACAGAAGAAAGAGCGTCAAAGACTGTCAGTAACACTGTTGCAGGAGACTTCAGCTCTGCAGCCCAGAGGAGACCTGGAAACACCTGCAAACACCTGTAGACACCTGCAGACACCTGCAGACACCTGTAGACACCTGTAGACATCATGATGCTGCCACCCCCGTGCTCCACAGCTGGATGGTGTTCTCAGGTCTTTCTCCTCCAGATGTAACGAAGGTCATCAGTTTTAGTTCCATCAGACCGGGACATGTCTCCAGAAATGAAGCTCTCTGTCCCTGTGAGCGTCTATAAAGTGTAATCTGTCCCTGTCCCGTCTCTTCTGGAGTAATGTCTTCTTCCTGGCTGAGTGGACCTTCAGTCCATGTTGGTCCAGGACTGGTTTCTCTGACCAGCTTCACCAGCATCTTCACCAGCTGTTGTTCTGGGATTGACTCAGGTTCATCTCAGAACCGTCTCCGTCCTGAGGACGATGATGGTGGACGTTCCCATGGTGGTTCTACTGGTGGATGATGACATCATCATCTGGGATTGTTACAGGGCAGAGTGATCTTACTGGGACGGAAACAAGTCTCCTATTATTCTAGACTAACCCTGACTTACCTAAAACAGGAAGTCTGATTTAATGTCAGACGGACAGAATAAAAAGGATAAGTATCTTTTTATACAGTGATGGAAACTTCTGTCTGTATTTGTCTTTAAAACAAGCACCTGCGTCATAAACATGAACTTCAGCGACATTTGTGAGAGCTACAGGATCAATGTCTATTATTATTGTTACATTATTATTTTAATAATAATAGTAATAATTATAATTAGTTTTCATGCTTAAACGTTTAAAGTCTGATCAACGGCGGTTGCGGTTAACTTCCTCCACTTACTGAGATTAAAGTCCTGACTGGTGAACCCGCTGACATTTATTAAACTACCAGAGATTAAAACTGAACATTTATTACGTTACCGGAGATTAAAACTGAACGTTTGTTTCGTTTTAATCAGCTGCTAGCTTCGATGCTAACACCTGCTTCTTACCGGTCAAAACGTCACGCGAAATTATTTTTCAACTGTTGAACAGCAGCCGCTCCGTTAATCATCGATGTTCTCACCGTAACCGCTTCTATTTTAACTAAAACAAAAGGCAAACTTACCGTTAATTTGAAGTTTATTTCAGAGCTAAAACGTTCCTCCAACAAACTTCCCGCAA